>JAJMIA010000041.1:0-93015 GCA_030583345.1 Schwanniomyces pseudopolymorphus | reverse complement strand
TAGTAATCCGGTCATCTACTTTTGTTTGCCTCTTGTTTTAGATACTTGTAATTTATTACATGAATCTATTTAGAGGAGCGATGATCTTGACCCTTATTTTTGTACACTTTCGGGTGTTTTAGATTTGGGTGGGTTTGAGTGGCTGTCTGACAAGTTACTTTTATACAATTATTTGTATAAGAGTGATCTTAGTTAACCTATTGGGGTATGTCGACCATCGTAATTGATAAATTTTCTTACAATATTTTTACAGTAGCTTTATTTTATACTTTTGGATCTCAATTCTTATTGTAATTTGGAAGTTGAGAATATGCTTCAATATTGCATAGTAATACTGGAAGGAATATCATAATATTTATCGGTATGCGCAATGTTTATTATTATCTATCTACCTTAAGCTTACAAATGACATTTAAGAAAGTAGTATTATCTATTGTATTCTATCTTTTAGCTATTTCAGTTTGAGTTAAAGATCATATTAAACATTATTTTCAAGGGAAATCTTCGACGGATATTCGAAAAGTCTATAATAATCGACTACTTGACCATTCAAGTTATTTTCACCTTCTATTGGCAAATAAAATATATTTCTTAACTTAACTTCTCCCAAGCACCAGAAATCTAAAAAATTTTGTTTAATGCCATAATCAGTTGGAATATCATAATCATTGATAGTTTCCATGTGAGATGTAGTTGAAGATGCCCTGTTAAAAAGACTTTCAACAACTAATTTTATTGCTGCAGTAAATTGATCTAAACCAATAAGATTTGTAAGCTTCTTAAAACCAGATTTATATATTTTAGGATTAGAATTAGATGTGCCAGTAGGGTTTACCATATCTCTTGGTACCGTCGAATGATTGTGTCTTCCATGTGCGTTATTATTGAGGACCATAAATTCCCAACTAGTCAATCCTCTCAAAATCTGATAGGTCTGGGTAACACACAAAAGAGAAATCCAGACTCCTTGAAAAAGTATCCAAATAATCAAATTAAAATGGAAATGGTGGTAGTTGTAGCCATAGCATAACCCATCTGAAAGAAAAAGACACTTTGCTTCATCATCACTATCATAACCATCTTCGAGCCTTTCGAACAACTTTGATGATAAAAATGTGAATAAAATAATTGACAACTCTAATGAATAAATAAATAACATGAATAATTTATGATTTCTTACACCAACTTCATTATATATCCAAGCACAATTGTGATCAAATCTAGCAATTAACCTTTTATTCATTCTTGAATATTTTGACCTTAAAGGTTTTCTGACATATGAATTAACGCAAAAGTTATCTGTATCAAATTTACCTATTTTGATTAAATCTTTAATTTGATTGAACACAATTTGATTATCTGTTGGTACGGGAACATATCCTGGATTAATGAACATTGCTTTGTAAAATGACCAAAAGAATACTCCAATTAATACCGCTAATAAAATAGTTGAAATAAAATAAGTAGAAATCATATTTGGCAATATTCTGTACATATAAAGAGATGCTGCCCAAAATGCTGTTCCTGAGAAAATACCAGCCAAAAATGGTGACTTTGCAATCGCATTATCCTCTAACAAATAAATCGGTATGATGAATCTATTCATCAAGTATACTATACCCGCAAAGAATAAAATAGACGCAAATAACTTAGGAATAATGAAACCTTGGGAAAATGTACAAAATTGGAAAATTATGGGTAAAAGAAAATATGGGAGAATAAATGTAATAAATTTTCCAACTTTTGGGTCTATTTTTCTTACATTTAATTCCCAGTTATTCTTTTCATCTCTACCACATTCTTTTAAAACTTTAATCCAAACATTATAGCATTTCATATCTTTGGAAATATCAAAAGTATTTTTGCCTTGATCATTTTTATAATATATATTCGATCCAGCTTCAAGAAGACTCATTAAAACTGATTTGTAACCTTTGATGAAAGCCCAGTGAATTGGTATAAATAAAGAATTATCTGCTTTTGAAACTTCTGCACCAAATTTCAAAAGAGCATTTACCGTGAATACATCACCTTGGTATGCAGCCCAATGTAAACTGGTCCTATTGGAATTGTCAGTTTCATCAATATGAATTTTCTTCTTGGAATTTTTATCACAGCATGCAAATAACATGTATAGAATCAAAGTGATATTAGAACTATGAACAGCTAAATGCAACGCATTATATGATTGACAATCTCTTAAAGTTGGATCAGCAATAGTGTTTTCAATTAAATACTCCACAATATAAACCAATCCATTTCTACAAGCCCAATGTAAAGGAGATGCTTTTAAATCACCCCCTAAATAATTTGGATCAGCTTTTGAATATTCATTTTCCATGAGATATTT
This sequence comes from Schwanniomyces pseudopolymorphus, assembly GCA_030583345.1. Taxonomy (NCBI): domain Eukaryota; kingdom Fungi; phylum Ascomycota; class Pichiomycetes; order Serinales; family Debaryomycetaceae; genus Schwanniomyces; species Schwanniomyces pseudopolymorphus. The sequence continues at coordinate 90,665 of JAJMIA010000041.1, read as the reverse complement.
AACAACGGATAAGCGATTATTAATAGCAGCCCAATGTAAACCGGTAACGTTGTCACTAAATACATCATTTGCTTCTACCTTTCTAGAAGAAATCAATTCTTTGATAACGCCCAAATCACCCTGCTGGCAGGCTGCAAGAAATTTGTCTAAATCTGGATTCAAATCATATTCTGAAACTTCTTGTCTATCTTGGATTATATCATTTAATTCATCCTCATTTGTTTCAAGTAAAGCCTCTGTCGATTTAATAGAAGTAGCATCTTCTTTCTTAATATTTAATAATTCAATGTCCTTCGCCATATCCAACGTATTTATTTCTTCACTATCATCTATCTTTGAGATACTACTATCAGCAGGACTAACTGAAATATTGCTCTCTACTGTTTCTATTTTTTCATCACTTTGAGTAATGGCCTGTTTTGATTCGTTAGGCTCAATGAATGGTACATTTTTCAATTCTATGGGAGTTTCCGATGCAACGCTGGCCGGCTTAACAGAAATACCATCACCCACGGTATTTTCAACCATTCCATTTGGCGGAGAGGGTTTCTTTCCCTTTTTTCCTCCTTTGCCGTTCTTCTTCGCCATTGCTTGTGAATTATGATTATATAAAAGTTTTGAAAATGACCGCTCATTAATGATCGCCGTTTTACGCTATATTAATCCTGCATATTGTGTATATTTATAGATATCTAATTCTGCTTTCAACAGCAGTAGAACTTCTTTAGACAAATCTATCATTGAAAGAGAAAAATTAATAGAAAAAAAAAATTACAATGTACCACAGAAGTACAAATACAACTAGTATATTTCGTATTTGCAAAAAAAAAATATTTTAGAAAATTTTGCATCCATTCTAGTATTTATTAGATTTTCTTATCATCGAGAAGTGTTCTTTGTTTGAGTTCACCACTTCCTATAGGTGAAGATGTAACAGTAGTTGGAGTTGTCTTCGTAGTCGCCAGTGATGAAATATTCTCATTGATTTCAGAAGTTGACGAACTAGAAGATGCATAAAGTTTACGATTGATAAATGTTTTTATTTCTTCGCCGGCTTTTAATGCACCCGGTTTTATCTTATTGTCCACGATAGGTTGGATTTTATTATTAACAAAGTTGGGTCTAACATCCTTTTCATCTATGAGGCCCATACATTTCTGACCTACCCTCACCAAATGTTTTTCAAGTAACATGTAATTTCTCAGATTAGATTTATACCCAACAACGATTAAGTCTCCCACAATTGGGATAAGACCAATAACCATATCAATAATAATATTTAAAATAAATAAAAGCTGCAAATCTAGGGGTAATCCATCTTCGAGCCCTTTTGCCAATAATAGCAACTTTATAGACCAATAAGTTGATATAACAGAGCCAACAATTGGTATTAAACCTATAATATTAGTCCAACCAAAGCTAATTCCACAGAACTTAAACCACATATCATACCTATATGTTTTTTTCTTGAACTCGTTCAATATATTTGAATCTTTATTCGTAATTCCTTCGGGAGTTTTCCTAGAGTATTTCTTGTATTTAATCTTACCATATTTGTCTTCGATTGGGATATATTCATAATAAGGGTCTTCAACACCAATTCTATTCCATTGATTATCCTTTAAAAGCCTTTGGGCTACAAATTTAATAATAAATGACGACATCTAACTGGAATGAGTTTAATTTAGTATAATTTTAGGAAATTTCAAGTAGGTGCAAATAATTGCTTGCTATAATATTATTCTATAAAGTCATGTGATTTTAGTACCCAATTCATTCTATTTATACTATAAGTCCTTCATTCGATATATATGGCTATCAAAAAATGGTGGTTAGATCTTTAGTAGGATTCTGGGTGTATAAACTACCTTATTCAGACTATTTACCTGACTTTATTGATCGAATTTTTCTTGGAAATAATGAACATGTACAACAATCCTTAGAAGTAAACCCCGAAGTTCCTTCAAACATATCTTCACATGATGCTAAAAAAAACATTCATGAGCGTATAATGCTTAATAGGAGAAATAGAACTTATGGACAAATGAATGAGCTAAACACATCGAAGTCAGGTCTGATAAGCGATCGAGGGTTTGATAGAAAAACTTTAGTAGATACATGGGATGAAAATGAAGAGACTTTGAATAGAGATATTAGGATGAAACAATACTTACTTGAACAGAATAATAAATTTAACGAGTTAATTAACTCAAATTTGGAAACATTTTTGAAGCAACAAGAAAAATTTGGTGAAAAAGATAGAAATACATCCGTAATTGAACTTATTAAAAACGGATCCATAGGTTATTTGAATTATGTAAATATTTTGAGTAATATTTTAGCTCAACTTAATTCAAATGCTAACAAGGGCCATAGTTCGTATAAGATTAAGGATAAATTTAATGTTGACACTTCAGGATACGATAATGGTAATGAAATAATTAATAAAAATAACCTTACGAATGATAATAAGATTAGTTTTATTCCATTTAGTGATAAAAATTCTGATAGTATAGATACATGTGAATTCAATCGGTTTGTTTCATCATTGACAGACAAAGATAAAAAATTATTATGGACATCTTTAAACGAAGAAATGCATAAAGAGAGTCGAACCAGCCTGAATGTAATGGATTCAGATGATTCACTTAATAATATTCAATCGTTAGTACTAATTCTCATTAAGCTATTCTTTTCCAGTATGAGACGAGTTATCCCTATTTTATATATAGCCTACCTGAAATATTCAAATGATGAATTATTTCTTGTTAACCAGAAGAATTTCAACCGCCTTCTTACTGGGTTAATTGAGCTCTTGAATTCTATGGATCAGTTTCTAAATTCTGACGAGAAAGAGATACCTAACATTCCTTTTGAAAATGATTTACTTAAATCTTCAGAGCAAACTAATATATATAATATTAATCCACTTTCTACAGTTGCTAGGATGGTATTTAAGGAGGATTCATGGTCAATGACAGTACTAAGGCATATATTGACAAAGTATTTAGACAAAGATCAACCAAAGGACTCAGATGATCAATATTTAAAGGCACATACTAATTATGCTCCTCCAACGGAGTCTATTAGTAGTGATAATTCTCAGTCATTGTCATTTTTAAATGCAGCTGAGCAATTCGCTGAAGAATTGATATAATGAAGTCTTTTTATAATAATTTGTTCAATTTGTTCAAATTATTAAATCAAAATAAATGAGTAATGATGGTTTTAGTTATTTTTTCAAAAAATTACAATTTTTATATCATTAATGTATTTTTCTAAAATATTAATTTAAATTAGTACAAAATTTTTAAATTAGTATATATTGTCTCAAGAAGAACCAAGATAAAAAAGGACCCATTAGTTTTTTATTAAAACTTAAATATGCAGTGTCTTATTGATGCCATATAAATGAGAAGAACTTGAAGTTTCTCCAAAACTAGAACTTTCTTGAGTACTAGAACCTGGTGGTGCATGTTGTGGTGGTAAATAATTATCAATTGATGATTCCATAGTTTGGTTATATCCCAGTGGAGGGCCGGGTGGAGGTCTATAAAGATCATCATCACGCTCATCATTAACCTCGTATGTATTCTCAGTAGGTGGAACAGTAGAACTAACAGGAATAGCTGAACTTACATTACTATTTTGTCTATTATGACTTTGTTCTGGTGGTTGTGGAGCGTCAGGGTTTAACGGCCTTGATGGCTTAGCATTTGGGTTTGCATGGAATTCACCATTAGCATCATAGAACCCCATATCAAATTCATTTGCTGTAGCCGTATACGCTGGCACGTATGTGGTAGGCATATCTGGATCCCTTTGTCTAGGTTGATCATATTGGTCTTGGGAATTAAAGTATGAAGGTGGCGTCATCCATCTAGTTCCATATATTGGCTGCATCCCCAGTCTGGATCTTTTCTTATTTACTCTTAACGTTCCAACAATCACAATAATTATCAACACCACAAAAATAGCAAAAAATGCCCATCTAGCAGCCCCAATACTAGTGTATGTGCTGTCTCCCCAGTACCTCTTTTCTAAGAGGTCATTGACTTTAGCATAATCTATTCTTGTCATCAGGATAATTCAAGAAACTCAAACACAGCTATTTATTCCTTCAATATAATAATACACTATGATTGAACTTTTATCTTACAAGATTCAAACACTTATTTGTCTACGGATTAATCGAATCACCAAAAAAAAAAGGGAGTCTTTTAAATTTTATTATATTTGGCCGCAGTGCGATCCATATCCGACTTGTTTATAATTCTAATTCTATCTTTAATCTATCCAACTATTACTACAATATCGATCAAATTAGAAGCATACTACACGAAACCCAAGAGATGTATCCAAAATTAGAATTTGAAAAGAATAATAACAATTGTAGCCACAAAAGATATTATGTTTATTTTAGCGCCGATGATAAGAAATTGAAATCGTAAGATATACACCCTTTATAGATCCAATTCAATGGAAATATACTAATATGATTACTAAAGACCTTTAGAAAAATTAACTTCAATCTGGAAATGTATTAAATCAAGCTTGCTAGATTACGAAAATGAAGAAACAATACTTGTTCTTCAATCGTCTGCAAAAAAGAGAAAATTCGATCAAGAATCCAACACAGTGCAGATACATCAATTTTCTGGTTCTGAATGGGAAAGTCGTCGATTCATATCTATATTGAAGGTAGTTAAAATATTGATTGTGAATTTGTCATTTCAAAAAGTTACAACGTTGCGTGATATATATTACCAAGACGTTACATTATTCCAGAGGAGTCAAAGGTTCTCCAATGATATGATTGAAATGGTGAGAAAATCTCTATGTGTATCTTTAGAGGATAATCTTTTTATTAGCCCCTCACAGAAGGGACTAGTATATGGTAATTGCATAATTAGATTAAAAACTGGCAGTACTATTGACTTAAACTATGCATCAGACCCCCAATTAATCCCCCCGCTTTCGGACACAGAGCTTAGAAACATAATTGAAGTAAGCCCTTCTCCTGATGTCATCGTTATCATGGAAAAGGATGCAGTCTTCAAATCATTTTGCAACTTTATTCAAAAGATAAACTACTCTAAGAGAATAATAGTCATAACAGGAAAAGGATATCCTGATAAATTAACAAAAAGATTTGTACATTCATTATCAAATTATTTGCCTAAAGTTCCTATGATAGGGTTTATGGATTCTGATGTATATGGGATAAATATTTTTAAGAATTATAAGTATACTGTTGATACTGAACCAAATTCTGAAATAAAAATAATTCTCGCAGGTGTTTTCTTATTAGAATACAAAGAGGGCTGGATAGACATTTCAGGAAGAGATATAAAAATGATGTCCAACCTAATTAAAGAAATTGCTGTAAAACGTGAAAAATGGCAAGCTGAATCGCTGAATGAACTATACAAGTGTCATAGAGAATTAACTAGAGGATTATTTTTATTCAAGAAGTCCGAAATGAATGTCATAGAGGCTAATTCGTCTGCACATATGTACATGTTGAGGAAGATGAATTCCTATATTTAGCATAGTTGAATTTACAGCACATACAGGCGGGTGTAAGGATGTATTGCACTATAACACGAGGTGCGGGTAACAGTTTGTGGACTTTTCGACTGGAAGTCGTTCGTTGAGTAAAGTGAAATATTAAAGGTGTGATTTGTTTTACACTTGTTCAATTTTCACTGTTAAATATAATAATGTCTTATACTACTCGTCAAATTGGTGCTGCTAACACCTTAGATTACAAGGTCTTTATCGAAAAGGATGGTAAACCAGTCTCTCCATTCCACGATATCCCATTATATGCTAATGAAGAAAAGACTATCTTAAACATGATTGTTGAGGTTCCAAGATGGACTAATGCTAAGTTAGAAATCTCCAAGGAACAAAAGTTAAACCCAATTATTCAAGATACCAAGAAGGGTAAATTGAGATTTGTCCGTAACTGTTTCCCACATCACGGTTATATCCACAACTATGGTGCTTTCCCACAAACCTGGGAAGACCCAAACCAAACCCATCCAGAAACAAAGGCTAAGGGTGACAATGATCCTTTAGATGTTTGCGAAATTGGTGAACAAGTTGGTTACGTTGGTCAAGTTAAGCAAGTTAAGGTTTTAGGTGTTATGGCCTTATTAGATGAAGGTGAAACTGACTGGAAGGTCATTGTCATCGATGTCAACGATCCATTAGCTTCCAAGTTAAACGACATTGAAGATGTCGAAAATAAGTTACCAGGTTTATTAAGAGCTACCAACGAATGGTTCAGAATCTACAAGATTCCAGATGGTAAACCAGAAAATGTTTTTGCTTTCTCTGGTGAGTGCAAGAACAAGAAGTATGCTTCTGAAATCATTAACGAATGTGCTGAAGCTTGGGAAAAGTTAATTAAGGGTGAATCTGTCGATTCTAAGGATATTGACTTGACTAACACCACTTTAACTACTACTCCAGCTTATTCGGATGTTGCTATTTCTGAAATCCCAGCTGCTTCTCCAGCCCCAGCTGCTCCAATTGACAAGTCTGTTGACAAATGGTTCTTCATCTCTCCAGCTCATTAAATAGCTTTTACTATCTTCGATATAAGGTATATATCTAATCTATACTAAATGCTATTCTGAATTTTTAACTTTTTCATAGATGTGTCCGGTTTATCGATATCTCACACTTCTTCATATAGTATTAACTAAAAGTATCACTTTTAAATTTTAAAGGAATAAGCTTATGAAGTGAAATAAGAAAAAAGTTGATTTGATTTCTATACCCATCAATCGAATTGAAAAGATCCTTAAACCGCGTCCCAAAAAAAAAAAGCTTCAGGTACGCAGTTTAGCCTGTGATGGATCAATATAAACAAATACATCCTGGAGATGTAGAACTAGAAGCTAAATCAACATCTTTGAATGAAATTATAGAATCTAACGGAATAACTGTAGTAGATTTATTAATGTATGCACAAAATGAAACTAATGGGCTGATGCAGCTATCAAAACGAGTTGGAAGATCTGTAAGGGAAGTTGATGAATATTTAAAGAAACTCTCTGCCCGATTTGAGAATCTAAATAAGCCAGTACTTATTACAGAACAAACTAAAGGAGAGAATTCAAAATTCATTACCACTGGAATCAAGAAATTAGATCAGCAATTATCTGGAGGTATTCGCATCGGTCATATCACAGAAGTATTTGGAGGAAGTGGAAGTGGTAAGTCTCACTTTCTCCTTCAGCTATCATTGCAATGTCAGGTTCAGGAAATATCAGACAATAATAAATGTATATATATATCAACAGAATCACCCCTAGAAACCAGACGATTGGAAGATATGTCAGAGAATTACCCTGATGGTGTCCTGTTAGAAAATATTCTCTCTGTATATTGTCAAGATCTTGAAAATCAGGATCATATCCTCTTCACACAATTGCCAACCAAACTACGAGAAGACACTAGTATTAAACTTGTTGTAATCGATAGTATAGCTCACCACTTAAGGAGGGATGACATAATATCAAATAGTAGTTTTCTTCTCGAAAAAATAAAGGAGCAAGAGCTAGAACTTAAAGACGAGAAGATTCATCATGAATTAAAAAAGAGAAACAGACATCAATTGGACCTATTTTTCAAATCAAATGAAAAATATGCAAAGAGAATACAGAAGTTGCATTATTTATTACTTCTACATAGACATCTATTGAGATTAGCAAAATCACATAATATTGCCATAGTTTTAGCGAATCAAGTTAGTGATCATGCCACTGATATAAAGGATTTAGGCAATATATTTGAAGATGGGATAAACTTGTTAGATTTAGATATACAATTGGGGTTTTTCTCAGGATGGGATGAAAGAACAACCTATAAATATCAACAGATAATGGGGATAACACACCCACTAATAAACTCTAAAAGTATATGCGAAATTGAGTCAATTTTAATAAATTCTGTCCACAATTCAGATCTTCGAAAAAAGCGTATAAAAGTCAACCCAGAAGATCTTGACCCAAGGTTTATAAATAAGGATAAAGAAGATGAAGAGAGAGAACATAATTACAATAAACAAAAAAATCTAGTGCTGGAATTGCATTATTTAACAGGAGTTGAGACAAAAAAGTATGTACCGACCTTAAACTATCAATGGGGAAAGCACATGGTTTCAAGAATAATGATAATGAAATCGTACAAACCTTTAATTAAAGATAGAAACGAAATACTCCAAAGATCAAATGATGAACCCTCTTGTGATCTATGGCCCGATAAAGTTATTGACGACTACAATTCAAGAAATTCACCGAAGTCTACCAAAAGGCAATTTCATGATATTAATACAGTAGAATCAATATTGAAAGGTTGGCAAGTTCAAAGATTTATTAATGTCATAGCTTCACCTTTTGATATCAAAGGCACTAATAATAATGAAAAAATACCGTTTGTTATATCTAAAAACGGCTTGCTCTAGGTTTTTAATGCATGAGAAAATTCGGTATCCATAGAAATTATCAAAACGTGTGGAGGCAATTTTGACAGTCGTGCATTATCTAAAAAAATGGATCACGATAAAAGATTGATGTCTTCGAACTCAATGTTGAACGTGTAGTACATATAAAGCATATAATATATTAACTTAATTTTTAAGCAATAAGCATTTAATTCCTAAAACTAATATGAAGGTATGTAGTTTAGATTATTGTTCATAACTAATGGTATATTGGTAGATATTTATGTGCACAATTATTTACTGACTACTTTATAGTTCATCGATGAAGTTGATATTGAATTAGTAAATCAAGAACTAAATTTTCATTCCCAAGATAACAACTTAGTGATAAAAGGAGGATGCGATTTATTTACAACGAAACCAATTGGTTCCGATAGAAAATTATTTAAAACAATTGATAAGCATTTAGATCAAATAATGGAAGACAATCAACTTTCTAAATCTATGGAGCGTGAACGCCAACATTCAATAGTATCCTTATTTGGAAGCAGTGCTTCACCAACACAGAATTTCAATCAGTTATCACGTAGAGGAAGCTATGCTACACTGATAGAGAAAGAAAGACGCGGTAGTAACTCGCTGGTGAATAATGGTTCATCAATTAATACCAATGTTTCTAAATCATCATTCCAAGGTGATGCACAACTTGAAAATATTGTTGTAGATGAATCACCGTTTGGACCATTGAAAAATACCACAACTAGGAAGACATTTGCATATCTAATTGCAGTTTTAAATAGCACATATCCGGATCATGACTTTTCTAATTTACAGCCAACAACAGAAAATTTTCATAAAATAAATACTTCTGACGACCTCATACATAGATTCAATAATTTGATGATATCTTTGGGAAAACGGGAAGACCTCTTGAATTGGATCTGGGACACAGTCAATGTGTACATGGAATTCATACCTAGTAGGTCACCGTCAAATTCTGTTTCAAAGTCGAGAACTGGTAGCTTTTCAAGTAATTCTGTACCAAGAAAGATGGCGTTGCCTTTGGACAATGATTCACTTGTTCAAAATATTATTCCCGATTATTGCCAAATATACGAATTTCAACCATCTGACCAATCAATTTTAGAAGATTTGAATTATCCATACCAAACAATGTGGTCCAATTATTGGTTTATATATAATAAAAAGAAAAAAAGAGTTGCATTCATATACTTGACAGCAATCAATAAGATACATTACTCAAAGATAAATGGTAGCAACTTATCTACTACAGGTGATGGTAATATGAACGAATCTTCTAATAACGGTACTAGAGCGGAAGAAGCTGTAGATGATGAGGATATATATATTGATGATTATATGGAAGATGAGTTTATTGATGATGAAAGTATGGACAATGATGTCGTTGGTGATATAGAGATATAGTTGCGAATATTATATATTTCTCGTTAAATCGAGCAAGTTAGGAAGCATGCAGGAGCTAAATATAAATGTATATAAAGAGGGGTACCTGCCTTGTAGACGAGTTAACATATTACTTCTAAAATACTAAGAATGACACATATTAAATTGGCAACTGATATCTATTTTGATTTGAATGATGGTAATAGAATCCCTGCTCTAGCATTGGGAACATACACTCCAGACAATCTTCAAGCTGTTAAAGATTGGGTTATTACCGCTGTTAGAGCAGGATACCGCCATATCGATACGGCATGGTTTTACGGAACTGAGAAGTATGTTGGAGAGGCTATTAAAGAATTAATTGATAATAATGAGATTAAACGTGACGATATTTTTATTACTACAAAGGTCTGGCCATCTTACTATCATAGTCCGGAAAAATCCTTAGATGAATCTTTGGAACAATTGGGCCTTGAATATGTTGATCTCCTTTTAGTTCATTGGCCTTTATGTTTAGGAGGTGATGCCAATGGCAAACCCGCTGTTCCAAAGGATAGTAATGGAAATATTATATATGATGATGATCCTGTCAATGGTAAAAAGTACATTACCTTCTACAATAACTTAGAAAAAATTAAGTCCACTACTAAAAAGGTAAAATCAATTGGTGTTTCTAATTTCTCTTTACCAAAATTGAGAGAGTTGATTCCAAATGTTAAAACATATATACCAGTGGTAAATCAAATTGAGCAACATCCACAATTACCGCAGCAAGATTTACTTGATTTCTGTAATCAACACAAAATAGTGGTAGAAGCTTTTAGCCCCGTTGGAAGTAATGGTGCCCCTGTTCTTAAGTTGCCTCTCGTCAAAAAATTAGCTGAAAAGTATAAAGTGGCAACAAATGAGGTTGTCAATGGGTATCTTATACTTAAGGGTATTGTTCCTTTACCAAGATCATCTAACCTTGAAAGGATCAGAACAAACGTTCATATCCCTACTTTAAGTGACGAAGAATTAAACAGCCTTTACAAAATTGGAGAAGAAAACCCAAAGAGATATATTAATGATCCATGGGGGTACGGATTAGGATTTAAATGGTGGGAAGGTGATACTTTATCTAAAACCTTCGATTAAATAATTACCTAATTGCTTTAAGTTAATATCAATATTTTTTTAATAAATTTCGCCAGACTTTATGCAAACTGCTGGTAGATGTAGATTACAAATGTAAATGAAAATCAAAAATAAAAGTAAACTTCACTATTCTACTTTCTTCCAAACGAAATATAGAGCAGATACCAAAATTTAAAAATAAGAAAAATACAAAATAGCAGTATAAATTAGCAACAAATAACGTACAATATATTCCAATAAGTAATAAATATATTTCTAGAAACCTCTGAAATAGTAATAGTCGGGCGTCGACATCATCAAAAACCTCTGATATGAAAAATTTATAATCTACAAATTTATAATCTACAAATTTAATATTAATAAAATATAATCCCAAAATTTATACCATAAGAAGATACCACAAACCAGTTCAAAAAAATATAAATAAATTAGATATAATTATACTCATAACTTATAAGAGTAAACAATAATAATGACACTATAAGTACAATCAGCTGTTACTTTAATTTAAGGTATTATAACCTTATTACTTTCCTATTTTATTAACTTTCGGTATATTAGTATTAGCTATAATATTATATATTATATCTACTATAATATTACCTATTATATTAAGCTTACGAAAAATTCAATAAAACTAATAATTATGAAACCTAAATTACAAACAACTATATAAAATAAAATATTACATCAATCAAACAAGAAATCATCTGCAATTTTATGACTAAAAAATAAAATGTGCAATACCTTTGGCAATGCTACACATCCACCTATTCATTCATAATTAGCTCTCCAATTTTATAATACATTTCTGATGTTAACTGAATATAAAACATAAAAACATTATTATAGCAATTATGAATGATCGTTACATCTACTAAATTTAAATAATTTGAACCTCATCAAAAATAAAAATATATATAATTTCTACAATGAAAAATCTTGCCCGCTTTGAAAAATTCACATATCAATACTCATGAATAATTCACAAACCAATAACTCAAAATGAAATACGATAGAATAAAAAATACAATTTCATAAGTAGTCCAAAATAAGTCAAAATAGAAATACTTCAATACAGATCAACTTTTACATTTAAATTCGAAAGTAAACTCTAACAATTAAATTCAAGTAAAAATTAAGAAGTGAAAGAAATTAAAAATATAATTACTGGAAATTAACTTCCATGAATACTATAAACCATTAAATTCAATATACAAATATAACCATTATAAAACTTTATTTCAAAAGAGAGACAGGAACTCTCCTAAAAAAATAGATTGTAAATTCATGTACTTTAATACCTTTAACTAGAATATTTGACAAGATCCATACAATAATCTGATATAATTTCCCAAATTGATTACCGCGATGAAAGACGTATTCTATAGATTTAAAGAATATATACAGTATGTATTATTCAATATGCAACTTCTCTTTTAGAAAATTGATTCAAAAACATATTATATATGTTATTACTTCATATTTATATTACGAATAACATATAAATTAAAATTTATTTATCACATTTTTCCTCCATTTTACAAAAAATTTAATCTCGCTATATATTTGAGTTTACTAGGTTACGTTTCATTTTAATAAAAAATTAACATTAAATATTCTAATATCTAATCAACTTTAGGAATGTTAAAGAATTCTTTTCTTAAATTTCTTTTAAATACACCAATATAGTATATGAAATAAATAGATATGATATGTTATATATATTATGACAAATATTTAAATGAATGATAAATGAAAGATACTTAATACATTTAATAAGTATTAAAGCGTGGGTCAAGTATAAATAATCTTGTTTAACATTTTATAATACCAATATTATGTTATAAAACTAATAGATTGTTCAAAGGTTTAAAGGTCTGTAATTTTATTAGTTGATTCTTCAAAAACTACCGCACTTAAAAACTTTACTTAATAATTTTAGGCAGAGTTTTATGTTTTTCAAAAAGAAAAGCTAACTATAAATTAACTAATTACAGTCTGAATTACATTGTGTTCTCTTAGTGAATCAGAAACTACCTTCAAACTTAATTCATGTGTTACCTTAGGTACAGAGGTATAGTTCATTCTTCGTTTACAAATCAATAAAATGATCATTTATAATTGTTTTTTTATCAGTAGATAAAATATCATTAATTTTATGTTTGATTATGATATCCATAGTAAACCTCGCCCTCATATTTTTGAAACCTGGATATATATGTTTCAGCTATATAACTCAAATAGATTACAAATTAATCTATTGTTGTGGTTTAGCTAGTAGTACTAGTTTTTCTTTTTGGAACAAGTCTTTTAATTCACTATTCATAGTCTCAAATTTATCTGGTTATGTTGCCATTCAAGTCTTCTGATAAACTTTAAAGGTATTACAATTTTTTGTGAATTAGATATGAGCTAATTTCAATTATAATATGGCTGTCTAGGATCCGAAGTTTTCTTATTTAATAACTGCAGAGTTGTAGTATACATTTATTGTCTTTAATCGAAATTCTATCCATATGTTTCAAATTCGATTTTATTTATTGAATGAAAACAGAGAAATTTTTTATTGAAAAGCAAGGTTAATTTTGTAATAGTAGTATTATATGTTATTCATTACTATTTATATCTATAAGAATATTATATTCAGTCGCCTAAAAGTGATTATTCTCAATATCTATTTAATTTCTTTTCGAATCTTTGAATTTTATTTGTAAATGCAAATTTGAAATTGCTGCAATTATTCCTGACATGGTAAATATAATTAATTTTATTCTATTTGGTTTTTTCTTCTAAATTATTTTGTTTACTGTTTGGATTCATATTTGATGTGCTGTCAGAAAGATCAGTATCAATTATATTCTGTTGGTATATATCTTTTTCTTCAGTCAATTTGACTTCTTTAACGAAGAACATCAATATTAACATTGGCGCTATAATACCTAAACCAGTCCACCCAATGATCTGGATTGTTTCAGCATATGCTCTGTTAATTGCATTTCTAATATCGGAACCCTTTTCATATGACAAAGCTACTGTAATTTTTTTATATATTTTTTGAGCTAAATCCTTGTCATTTTCTGGGAGATATTGATTTAACTTCTTCAAAACTACAGAATTCCATATTCCCCCGGCTATAGCACTTCCAATCAAGGATCCAATAGATTGGAAAGCTAAGAAGAATGCAGTTGACATAGCGATACCTTCAACACCAGCAATGGCTTGAATTGTAACTTGTAAGGCACATTGGTACATACCTCTACCGAAGCCAATAAATACCTCAGCCATAACTAATAGGGCGTAGCTGGCCATTTCTCCGTCTCCTCTACGCATGAACCAAACCAATAATCCATGACCTAATACTAGCATAGGAATACCAGTTAAGGCATATATCTTTGATCTTTTTGTGTATTTCATCAAGAGGCCACCAAATACATTGAAGATATCAACTGTAACTTTCTTAGAATTATCTATTCTTGTAGCAGTACCAGCACTATAATATCCTGAGACTTGTAAAACAGTTTTGAAATAGGTAGAAAATGAAGAATTTTCACATAAGTCTAAAGCAACTAATATTACAATAATGGCAACAGTTTTTGATTTTAATGCTTGAGTTGGAACAAAGGGTTTTTTTGCAAATTTGGAATTCCATACGAGAAAGCAGCAAAATATGACAAATCCAAGTACAAGCATTACAATTAATTTTGCTTCATGCCATCTGTATGGAGATGACTTTCCTGTAAGCGTAAATGGAACGAAGAATAGAGCAAATCCACATAATAATAATGCGCCACCAAAGAGATCCAATTCTATAAATAATATTTGATATGCCTTCTCATACCATTTTGCTTCTTTTTTGATGTTCATCAAAATTTTATATTCTTTTACTTCACCATTTTTTTTTGCCCTTCTATCTAGGTAGAACATTATACCACCTAATGGGAAACAACAAGCTGCCATTACTATGGCAAAACATCCATAACCCCATCTCCAAGTTGAATGTTCTAAGAAGCTATCCTGAACGTAAGAACCCGCGTATAATGAAGGAATTGCCCCAATGGCACCAGGAAGTTGTGATAAAATACCTCTATTTATTAACGAGGAAGAATCAGCAATGAAGATAAGCTGGAATACTCTATAACCATTTTTACCGATAGCAAAAAATATTTCAGCACATACATATGTATCAACGTTTTGACAACTTGCGTAAAGAACATACGCCAAAGTATAAAAAATCATGGATAAAGTGAATCCTTCAGCCCTTCCTAATAAATCAGCAATTTTTGCTAAAATTGGATATGCACATATAGCAGTAATCTTGTACACAACGGCAACGGTTGCAATTAAAGCGTGAGCATTAAAGTTTGATGTCGCATATGAGTCAAGAGAACTGGTGGAATTACTAGCAAAGCTTTCAACAAAAGCTGTTAGAATTAATACACTGTACGCAATGTACAACATTTTTTTACTCCAAGCCTTTTGGAATACATATGCATTGTGCTCTTTCGCTTCATTTATATGGTCTTCGGAGTCAGATTTATTTTCTGTTTCTCTCTCTCCAATATCAGACTCTTTATGAAAGCTTGATTTTTCTGAATTTAAAATTCGATTTTGTTTAGAAAAATCGAATTTCTTTTCTTCTGTATCCATAGTTGTGTTTGATATTAATATTTCGAAAATTAAAAAAATGGCGAAGAAGTGATTTATATAATTGAGAATTAAAGCATCATTAATAATTCGGAAGTGTTTGTAGTTATTTGATATCCGATAGCGCGCCTTAATCTGCAAACGTTGAAGATCTATTTTTTGCTTGGCATTAATCTCTAATTCTTTTTTTTTTAAAATATATATAAATCTAGGATTAACTAATTTACAAAGTAATCAATATTATTTTTATATTTAAATGGTTTTATATTATCGCTAAAGAGGTTGTAGTATAAATCGATTATTTGAAGGATGTTGAGGTATCAAGTCGATCAAAAAATTTTGTGTCAAAATTTATGCATGCACGGCTTTCTTCCGAGAAATTCCAAAAAAAAAAACATTCTCAGATCTTTTAGATTAATTTTATTTTCTTGGATAATCGAAAAGCCAAGATAGATCTTAATTGTTCATGATTTTGTGGTTTTACCTCATTTTCAGCACAGCAGAGTTTATATATATCCTTAGGTAATCTAATTTATTTTCTTGCACTATTTTCTTTGGGTTATGATTTACTAATAGATCACTTCTGATCAACTCAAAATTCAGAGGATATGTCATTTCAAATTCGTACGGCTTTATAACCTCCGTTTTCGCAAATGCTGCATATTCAACATTCATATCCGTTCGGCAATTACGTAAATTATGCATATCCTGCTATTTTATTATTCCGCAGCAAATATTTTATCTGATGAGATATTCAAACATTTGAGATCTCCTGAAAATGTAATAATAGTAGTCACCTTAAATATTTTTATATTCAAAATGAAGATATTGATAAGTTCTTATCATGTACTCACACACAGTTACTTGACAATATCTTTATTTTATAAAATCTTCATAATAGCCAAAACATTATACTACAACATGGTCTTAAAAAGCCTTGGAATAACATATTGAAACTTGGAGAGTATAATACATATGGTTTGGTATTCCATAATATTTATTTTTGAAAGGAAAACTATTGTTCATGCTTATTATAATTTGTACATGAATCTTTTATATCATATGCTATGAGTTGAATAAAAAAACTTTTATTGCCATAAGGTCATAATAATGAATAATTGAATATGTACCTAATAAGCAATTCTCGACAAAATCTGGTCTTTTGTATTATTTGTATCAACTATAGAATTTTGATTATTTTGGATAATATAGATGTAAATAAGTTTTAATTCAAAATATATCTCTATTTCTATTCAAAATCTTGATGTGACTGAGTTATGGCAGCCTATAATAATTGGTCAAAAATCTTTCAATAGTAGAAATATTAGGATTATGAATTTGGAAGTGGTTTTGTACATTACTTTAAATACTATTGCAAACTTTCTTCAACTCCCAACTAAAATAAAGATTGCTAATTTGTACTATTTTATGCTATATACTAGAAAAAAAAGGAAAATAGGCAAAAAGAAAAAGATTAGATAATACCAACAAGATATAAATATTTAACTAGAAGAACTACTACGAAAGTTTATGGGAACGGAAAATAATGAATTTTAATCATATTCACTCGAGATCCAGGAAGCTAAAATGTATTATACCACAAAACCAAATTTTTTATCATTAAAAATATTCTAATTAGACTGAGATAAATACATTTCCCTTAGGATGTTATATACATATATGTTTATTATACATAATGTCATATAATGGAATAGGGTTACAAACTACAAGAGGTTCGGGTACATCGGGATATATACAAACAAATTTAGGAAGCACAAATACTAAAGAAGATGCGGATATAAAATCAAGTCATTATAAAAGAAGAAGATTGCAAAAGCATGCGAAAGAAAAGGAAGATGAAAGAAGTACTAATGAAGCTAAAAAAGAAAAAGCTAGGTCTGAAATAGAGGAACATAATAGGAAGAGAAATATAGAAGTTAAGTGTATGGAGTTAAGAGACAAACTCGAAGATGAGGACGAAGAAGAAAATGTAATTGAAGAGAAAGTTCGAGATCTTAAGAAGAAGTTAGTGAATAAAAATAATTCTAAATCAAAATCCTCTTATGAGATTAATCATAATGGGAAAGAGGTAATTGAAATTTCAAATGAGGAAAAGTCTTCAGAATGTAATTCAGATCCATATGGATATAAGCCTAGGTATACGGACTCAACTATTAAGAACCTACGTTCATTAGAGAGGAATTGATTATCGAATACTTTAGAAATATGCCATTTAACTAAATAATTTCTACGAAGAACAAAAGTTTATTTATACCTACAAAGCCTTTGTTTATAATACTATTAATATATATCTTACTAATTTAATATCTTTAAATCAAACTAAAACTTCCTTCTTATATTTGAAAATTAGAATTCCAGATAATGTTGTTAGTTAATATACCAAGATGTAGAATCGTCAGCTCCCATTCACTAGTATCGATGTTGATATTTACCTAAACCTATTCATTACATTAAACATCTTCGATATCTTTGACATCTTCGATATTTTTGACATCTTCGATATCTTTGACATCTTCGATATCTTTGACATCTTCGATATCTTTGAGATCTTCGATATCTTTGAGATCTTCGATATCTTTGACATCTTCGATATCTTTGAGATCTTCGATATCTTTGAGATCTTCGATATCTTTGAGATCTTCGATATCTTTTACATCTTCGATATCTTTGACATCTTCGATATCTTTGACATCTTCGATATCTTTGACATCTTCGATATCTTTGAGATCTTCGATATCTTTGACATCTTCGATATCTTTGACATCTTCGATATCTTTGACATCTTCGATATCTTTGAGATCTTCGATATCTTTGAGATCTTCGATATCTTTGAGATCTTTGACATCTTCGACATTAGTCGCAATAGCAGTTTCAGCACGGGTATAATCACCTACTATTCTAGATTCATCCTTTGCTTTGGATTCAATTTCCACTTTGGATTCATCTTCTACTTGAATTCCATCCTTAGATACGAAATCTGAGTTAGCATTGTGAGCTTCGTCTACTTGTGCTTCATCATCATACACTCTAGATATGATATTATCTTTAGATTCAATTTTATCCTTAATTTCAATTTCGTCAATCTGTCCATAGTTAAAATTACGTCTGGAAATATCATCAGAATCAATAGATTTGTTTTCCAAGTTTTCTTCTATGATATATTTCTCTTTTCCTTTGTCTTCAATAGAATTATTTAATTTCAATTCCCATAAAGTTGCTGTAAAAAAAGTGAATTTCAGATTTGATTCAATATTAATAGGCTCTTTTAAAGCTTTAGGTAATTTTTTGCCTCTTGGACCTTTAGCTCTTCCTACTTTAGGAGCTTCCACTGGTGCCTTGATTTCATTAGAATCTTGCGAATCCAACTCATTTTTAGATTCAGATGTAGGGCTTATATGTGAAGATGCAGAAAAAGTATTGGCCATCCCAGGTAATGGAATACCCATAACACCATTCAAGCTTTCTGCAAATTTTTTTTTTTCAGACGAAAGTTTAATAGGACTTCTCTTAATAGCTGGCTTTGGAATTTCACTTATAGGTTCATTTTGTTCCTGATTAAACATCTGTTGAAATGCTGCAATTTTGGACGAAAGTTTTTTTGGCTTTGGAGGAGGAGGTTTAGACTTGTTTTCTTGAGTAACTGTCTGAGCCTTTTTATTTGGCCTATCAGGTATGATTGGTGAAGTTTTAACTTCTGGTTTTAGTTTAAGATTATTAGCTTCATTTTTTAAGGTGGATAAGTCACACGTCAAAGGAATATCCGTCTGCAGAGTAAACAGATTAGCAAGCTTTTTCTTATCCAATTCATCCGAAAGTTCTTGAACAGTGTCACCTTCTATCTTATGCGTACTTTCATCTTTATTATGAGCAGCTTCTTTTTCTATTAGACGATCCTCATTATAAATGTTATTTATATCTTCATCTAGCATACTTAAGTCCTTTTCTGGACTAGCTTCTAAATTATCTACAATATTCTTATTCTCAAAATCCGAAGCATCTTTAACATCTTTCAATTTTGAGTCTAATGGCTGATCAGCATTATAACTTTTATCTGCCATTGACATTGATTCATCCTTAATTTCCTCATTTTTAGCATGAGCTGTATGAATATTCTCTGGAACAAGGTTATGATTAGACGAAGTTTCATTTAAATTTTGTGTTTCTTCTGTATATGTATTCTCATCTTCCTTTTCCTGAAGAACAGTCTCCAAGTCATCATTAAATTCAGAGCTATCTGATTCTATTGATCGATCATTTGAACTATCTAAATTTTCTTTAAATGTAATTTTAGTATTAGTATTTCCAGGTGTTTTCTCACCATCAGCTTCACTACAATTGGATATCTGATCTGATTCACAATTCAATTTTTCATTGCTGTCATTAATTTCAGAGTTATTATTATTATTGGAATTATTGATATACTCCTGATCTTTAGGTCCCTCTAATATACTAGATCCATCTGTTGCATTGGCCGTTTCAATTGAGTCACTTGATGATGATATAGTAGACGAGGAAGATTTTTTAGCTTTGGGTCTTGCAGGGATAACTGGGATATTTGTTTCTGTGTTTGTTTTTAATTTTTGTGGCCTTCTGGGAATAATAGGCTGGTCTTGTTTCAAGCTATCACCACCATCAGACGTAGCTATTAACAGGGATGATTTCTCTGGTCTTTTAGGGATTATCGGAGTTTCAGTAAGTTTATCCATTTTTATCTAATATGAATTGCTAAATAAATTCTTCAGTTCTGCAGAATCTTAACTTATTAAAATTCAGGTGCGAGACAACCGCACACATAATCTACCTTTAGTTAATTTAGTATATTTATTAAAGTAATTAATTAAAAGGATAATATCTTGTTTCAATTAAGAGTAGTTCAATCTAAAAATATCGTTGAAAACATAATAAGAATTTCCATCTGGAATTAAATGGAAAACTTGAGAGTAACGTTGAGCATTTTGCTCTTCGTCAATTAATAATTCACCAGTAACCATAACTAAAATATCACCATTTTGTGAAGCTGGTTGAGCATCTAAAGTTGAAATTCTGTGGGCAACCTTGGCGAATGGTAATGAAGATAACTTTTCAACAATGTCACCAGCACCTTGTAATTGAGAAGTTTCAAATGTCAACATAGATTCTGGTCTGTACAAATTACCTAATTGGGTTCTGTCAGAGTCAAATTGTTGGTAATAGAAGTTACAGAATTCTTTAGCGACGGTATTGAAGTCAACTTTTAAGGGTTAGTCCAAGTTATAAAATCAGGCAAAACAAATTAAACTACTACTATTTGCCAACACAAATTAAAACCAAAAGTTGATCTAAAGTAGTACATTAAGTTATTATGCCTATGGGGAATACATTTACTTACCAGACATGTTTAAGAGTATGTATGAATTATATTAGTATACGTAAAACTTCATTTTATAATTTTTGATCTTTTTCTATTCGCATATATTGAGCGTACCGAGATTTACGCAAAACATAAAAATAAGTACTTAGTAATGTCCCTTGGTTCCATAAGAGAGCGATATACACATTAAATACAACAATCTAAAAGAGTAGTAAATATATTATGCATAATTTGATGAAATCTCTAGCTATTTAATCTAGGAATAATAATTCAAAATGAATTATTTATTTATGTGTTAAACAAGTTGAGAATAGTCTTTCAATATTCCCTTCATATGTGTGTTAGTGATCTTACCTCTTCTTGCCTTCTTTTGTTTCTTTTCTTGTTGTTGAGGCTTTCTTTTAATTGAAGCAGGATCAGCACCAGTTGGCTTCAATCCTTGGTCAATTAATGCTTGATATAAGTTTTCAGGTTCGGGAAGTTTAACATGGGCCCACATAGTTTGAAATTCTTCATCAATCAAGTTTAATTCTCCTCCTAAATTAGCCCAGACAAGCCTTGGGGTATTCTCCTTCTTGTTTCTCAAGACTAAAATTTTACTTTGTTCCTCTAATTCATTGATAGCCGTTAGACAGCCGGCCCAACCATCTTTCAAGTCTTTTACAGCAATACCTCTGAATGTAGGCTGCGATCTTAAGAAATTTAACAAGTCATCTGCTGATCTTATATTATGCAATGAAACATATTCTAAAGTATCTTTCTCCGAATTATATTTAATACGATCTATCTCCTTTAATAATGGAAGTAAGGTTTGTGTGATATCAAATGAAAGATAATTTTTTAATTTTACTACTGGGATTGGTGTATCATGTTCTTTTATATATTCAACAGCCAAATGAAGTTGAGTTGATAAATGCGATCCAGAAAAACCATCAGAAGTCTTTTTCTTTTTAATAGCTTCAGTTACTGAATCTGTGGCTTGTCTTTTAACCTTATTGCCAGTTCCATTTTGGTCAGCATTTGCTGAAGAATTACTTGGTTTTTGAGGAACCACTCTTCTAGCAACTGCTACAGAAGGCCCGCTTCTGATTTTATTTTTGAAAGCTGAAAGTTGAGCCGAAAGATCTGACATGACAAAATAATATCACTAATGCCTATCTAATAGATAGAGTTAATAAAATCAATTTGAATTAATAACCTGATACATTGATTTTTGCGTAATTTTAAAATTACCCGGATAAAAATATTTTATTTAAAGGAGATCCATGAAAAATTTTATTATATTCTTTAATTTACTACTTGAAATTTCTGGATTCCATTTTGTCTATTTAAAGTAGCATTAACAAGTGGTAATTTAATTACCGAGCTATGAAGATATTATGGGTGTTTAGATTTTTTAGAAAAATGCATAGAATTACAAATTCTTCCAGCTTTAAAACCATTGCTGTTGGAGGTCGCCGCTAATTATTTAGGTCAGGCTGATCCATGAAATGGCGATGACCTGATGTCTGGTACATATCTGTAGAAATTTAAGATCGTATATTATATACCATATTTAAAACTTGTATGATTCATGAAAAATAATTTTCACCAACTCTTCCTCTGATAAGAATATTTCTTCTTCGCTCTTCATCTTCATCTAATAATAAATTCTTAAGAATCTTTGCAGCCAAAATACAACCCCATTGATTGTTCATATCTATATATTTGGCCCATGGGAGATTTCTAGACATACCAGAATTTTCTAGGTTTATTATTAAATTCTGAGAATATGATTCCCAATGATTCTCTAAGTCTGACTCAAGTTCCACTAGATCATTCCCAAAGTTAGAATAAAAATCAAATTTTGAGTTGGATAATTGACCCAAGAGTTCTTGTACCAATTCTTTATTTAACCAAACCAGCGATGAAAGATTAATATATTTGAATTTTGAATCATGCATCTTGGAGCTGATATTCTTGATAGCCCTAATAATTTCCTTCTCAGTTACTCTTCTTAAATTTTTAGTATTAATAGACTTAACGTTTAGGTCACTTAAAAAGACTTTTCCATCTCCTCTATGAAGATAAGAAAAGTCAGTAACAGGAGGAAGTAAACTATTATATTTCCAGCTTGGTTTAGAAAAATTCATAGAATAAATCGACGAAGCAGATGATTGTGTCGGTGACTTTATATCATACGAGAATTTCGCATTTGATGCTCTTAAATTAGGAGAATTTTGCATGATCCCATCGACCAATTGAACCATTTCTTTAGGATAATTACTTAATAAGTCAAACGAGTGATACTTTTGAATCATCGATGGAGAAATTTGGTAATCCACTGATAGAGACAAATTTCCCAAATTTAATGAATCCATATTTGGGCACAAGTTAATCAAATGAATCACATATCCAATAGGAACATCTTTAGAAGAAGCATAACTGAGTAAAAACTTATTAATTCGTGGATGTGTATGCTTTCTTTCATTTAAATTAAGAACAAGAGCAATTGGCTGTTTTTTTGGTTGCGAATTGCTCCCTTTTCTATGTTTAAAATACTTGAAGCGTCTGGAAAAGATTTTTGACGATTTGCTTGATCCAGATGACTTTTTTGAATTTATACTTAATTGAGAATTAGACTTAGTCTTTGTTAAACAAGACGTAGATGGATAGGAAGGAACAGTGTATAAAGGATTAGATTTAAATTTCCAATCTCTCCATCCAGCTAATACTTTATACGTATCTTCAACATCGACTGAAAGATACTCATCAGAGTCCAGCTCTTCAGCTATTTCATGATTTCCAGCCTTTATATTCGATAAATTAATAGACTTTACATATAAGCCCACCTCGGAATTCACTCTTAAGTATGTAATGAATTGCGCAAATCGATAACTCGAAGTAAAATCTAAATCTTGATAGAAGTATGGTTTAGAAAGTTGGTAGAACAATTTGCACGTAAACATACAATTCCTATAGGCTTCCTTAGAGTCAACAAACTTGAATATTCGATCAACTATCTCAACTGGCATATTTGCGAATTCTACTGAAGGACGTGGTGTATGAACAGGTGTAGTACTATGCGACAGCTGAGATAAGATATTTTGGCTGCTAATCCTTTTTGATATACTCTTGACATCACTAAATAAAGATTTGTATTTCATGGTGAAACTAGACGGAGACGCTTTAGACTGAAGCGACCTTTTTGCTGCCAGATTCAATAAATTCAATTCATTAGCACTTAATGGAACAAGAGTATGGGTTCTATAATCATAACGACAGTTTGGGTTTAAAAGCGATCTGTAAGGTGGAAGATACGCATGGTAATCAATTGATTCTGATTTTATCATCAAAAAATGATACGGGTAGTTGTCAGATACTACTTCTCTATTCTTCTCTGTGAGTAGGAGGTCAATAAGTTAATTGCTTACCTAATTAGTCAATTGGCCTTTGCCTTTGCTTGATTGTGTATAAATATCTAAAAGTCGACAAGTTCAGCTTTAAACACTTAATTTTTATTAGTTACTTTGCTTTTTTTGAGCTTGTACAACTAGTTAGCAATTGAAATAATTCTATGTTAGTCGAAGTAACTGCTAGCTAAATCTTAAATGGTCTAACCCTCAACTATTTTCTTTTAGGATGCCTATGACCTAGGAGTTTTAGGGCTTTAATAATAAAAACTACTATGAGTACTTTGTTATAAGTAACCCCCGGTGCTGATAAGATCCTATAAAACATTATCCACACACTACTGTATACAGTTATATTAAAAGGGGATGCAGGCTGTTATTAGGGGCAAACAGCAAATCACCTCAATTTCCCTATTAGGTAAGTACGCACATACTGACCACTCAAGAACAAGAGTAATGAGATAATCCAAAAAGTGATATTAATGAACATAAAAGTAAGGCTTAAACCTATTACTCCTGTAATTTGCCGTTGATCAAAAGTGGAGAACATATTTTGGGACTTATCATATCTTGGTAGAATTCATAGGGACAACCCCATCTGAGTAATTTCCATATCATGGTTGCGATTAGTGGCACGAGCGAAATGATGCGCCATTATTTCTACCTTCTTCCACTGCGCTTCGCCCTTAATACTTTAAATAAAATCCTCAATTACAACTACCAAGTAAAAGTCCCCACATCTGTCAATATTTTATCCAAAATCGCTTAAAATTTTTTGAAAATATAAACACGTTTCGGCATGCTTCAGTAAACACATTTACATTTAACAAACTAGTCCATGGTAGTTAGTTCTGTGTAGTGTTTGAAAATTTTTGTATGATTGAAATTTAAATATATAGTAAATTGTTCTGTTGGTATAGAGCAGATACGTAGGGGTATTAAACGTAAAAGTGTATTATCTGCAATGGGGAAGACATCTATCGCTTGTTCAAATATTGTACATGTCGAGAATTCTAGCGACTTTAGTTCGATTGTTATGCAGTGCAAAAATTAGTCTAGATTGACTACTTTTCGTTTATACATGGCACTCATACTACAAGATTAAAAAGTCTGTTGTCAGCAACAGACTCATGGAACTTCCCATATACGTAGAATTTCTACACAGAATTCAATCATATATGACACGAACGCGCCCCCTATTTACGTCTCAGTGATACCTTAAGGATACACACGGCACTATTCTAAACTAATCACTATATCAGGCGATGATATTTGAATGCTGACCAAAAATAGACGATCTAGCCAAAATCCCACGCGGACCGTGTCCACACCAAATTCGTAATGAGGTAATAAATCGCCTTAATATTTTACCCTACGTTATGTGTACGTTAAATCATACATTACAAGGCTTAAGCTACATCTATTATCATAGAAAATGATCACTAAGCCCAATTTTGAGGATGGTCACTGCGTGGGACAATAACACATTCCCTAATCGCAAATTATTGGATGATCCACATGATTTTTTCACGTCGATCACATTAATTTTTACAAAATACCTGTATTATCTCCTGAATCTTGGTATTGTCATACCTTTATTAGTATGATTTACGTTTTAAAGGCATGGAACATATATATTATTAGAACGAGATTGTGCATGCTTAAACTCAAAATGACAAAAAAATATTTGTATCGAGAAGGTTTACGTCGAAAAAACATTTCTCCGGTTAGCCGTTGTGTGATTCATGATGTGAGGTGGAAACAATGTTTGCCAGAGTTTATCAGAGCGATGTTACATTCAGATACTATCCTATATAAAATCAAGTGTGGGAATGAGTAATTGGATCCCTTTTCGAACAATCCTTGTCTAATTTTATTTACATGTAAAATATGTACCTAATATACAGATCAATTGTCTCTAAGTTTAATTAGTTTTAATATGCAAACGCTTCATGTCTACAGCCAAATATACCTGCATTTAGCTCACTGCATATCTGCACATATGCGCTCGATGCAAATATATTTTTTTTCATTTAGCACGATTAAATTTGAGGGCCCTCTTAAGATTGCCATCAATTTTGTGTCAGTAGTATGTAGGTTATAGCTACTCTGGAACGATGTGTAAATAAGCTTCATTTTATTTAGTTGATTCCATAAAGAATAAACTTACAGAATAACTAAATTATTTGAGGTTATTGCAGTTGTATTGGGAAGTATTATTAAGTTACTTTACTACTGAAATTAACGCTGTTGCTGTTAAATCACTCTTAAGTAGCACGGGAACTATTTCTATTGACCATCTGGGGGAATTACCACTAAGCAGAGGTTAAAGTATCAACAATTAGAATATCTTAATTCTGACACTATTTTCAACTCACAGGTACGATAACAGCTGTTTTTTATATTGCTATTCTATTAATCATAAGCAGAGGTAATATAAGCGCTTGGTTTAAGTTGTTTATTGTGGGTCCAGAGGCAGGAAAGCCACGTAGGATTACTAAATTTTAAGGTATTCACCTGCCTATATTCTTAAAGCGTAACATTGTCATTGTATCCTTAGTTCATTAATATCAGCAGTTTTTAATATTTAAGAATGTCATCAAATTTAGTGCCTTCATATTACGGTTACATAGGATCAACTAAGGATGCACTTATAATCATTCAAGCGATTCTTGACGAGAGGCTCCTGTTGATTCCTAGAAGACCACATGAAAGAGAAAGAGCAAGTTTAATAAATTCAGGTAATGTATTCGTATTTATAGAAGAAAACTCAGGAATTAAAAGATGGACAGATGGGATTGCGTGGTCACCATCTAGAATTTTGGGTAGATTTTTGGTTTACAGGGAATTGGATAAAAACCTGACACAAGAAAAAGAAGAAAAGAAAAAAAAAAGAAGGAAGTATAGTGTGCAGCAAGACCCCGTAGATCCTCTACCCACATTTTCACAGTTTCAGACACCTAATGATATCGGCCCCAATTCAGATAACATACAAAATTCATTAGTAATAAAAGATCGGGGGTTGATCAAGAAAACTTTAAGTGTAACTACAAATAGTAAAGAGCTAAGTATTAACAAAACAGAAGGAAAACAAACGATCCACTTAATTAGCTATTACAATGCAGATGATTTACTAAATGCTAGGTTACAGAGACCATCAGAACATGATTTCAAAAATGTGAAAATATCTACGCAGTTGTGGAATTCTGCAATGGAATCATCTTTGGGAGGTAAGATTCCGATTGAAGATGAAGCAAATTATTTTTTGGATACAAATTACCAATTACAAAATATCACTTCACTTCAGAGAAATAAAGTTCGTCTGCAATCAGACAATTCTAATTATCTTTCATCATCAGCCGTAGTCTCATCTCACAGCCATGGACAGAGGCCATCGCATCATGTTGCAAGTTACCCTAATTTGCATCATTCTCAATTTCTCAGAGAAAAGAGCAACGACCATAATGTAAATACACAACCAGGACCCATTCGTCCAGGCTCATTTGATTCAAGAAATACGAACTCATATGCGAAGTATAAAATAGAAGATGAATTTAACAGAGAGATTGCACCCAGTGGTGAATTAACATTTGTTAATCCATTTAGTACTTCTGGTCAAAGTCCAATCTCATATGCTTCAACAAATCCTTACGGTGTTATTGCACATCACCAGCAAAATCAACAACATCAACAACAAAATCAACAACATCAACAACAACATCAACAACATCAACAACATCAACAACATCAACAACATCAACATCCGCAACATCCGCAATATCAGCAACATCAGCAACATCATCAACATCAACATCACCCTCAATCACAAATTCAGCATTTGCAATCTCACCATTTTAATGGAATGCAACAATCTTTTAATCAATTTGATGGTAATGCGTATGCTTCTCAACAGGTATATTTACCATTCCATCCTCACTTACCTCAAACTATTCAACCCCGTGACAATATTAATTCAATTCTGGATTCAAGCGATTTTTCGATTGCAGCTAATTCCAATGGTTCAATTTCATCAGCGGCTAGTAGTAATATATTAATTGGTTCCGTCTCAAATAGTATCAGTGGGACCCCAAATCTGAATTATAAGAAGGCTTATAGGAATAGCAGCACCTCGGGAAATTGGCACATACCAACTAATGGTTTATATAGTACACACACGAGCCAATTATCTGATTTGAACAATACAGGTATTGAAGGAACTGTTGACACTGTTCAATATAGTCAGAAATCGCATGTCCCTAATCACTTAAATGATGATTCAGCTAATTTCCAATCTTATAGTGAATCATATCTGGGTACGGCACCGCAGGCAAATTAGGATTATTATAATAATGTATTTAGTCGGATTATATTATTAAGCCATCCAGGGTAATAGGACTAATGTCTCACAAATTTGATCTATCTCTAGGAGATAAAGATTATGTCTAATTGGTATTTAATTTTAATATAATACATATTTAGTATCAAATAGGTTCATGTAAGATGTATAACAGCTGAAAATATCTAACATATATATTATTCGGTATCACTAAAAGTACTACTCTTAGGATTTCTTCTCCATTCCAAGAGAGGTGCCAATTCCTCGACCTTACCAGCTTTATGCTGGATAAATGAATGACTAAGCAATTCGTCCGTCAGTGCTCTATATCTTACATCAACGCATAATGAAATCGATAAAAACTTCTTAATTGAATTGGACAACAATTCTGGTTTCTTCAATTTTGGTGTTCCATTAGTTGCAATCAAATAAAGTGCTTTAAGTGGTTCTTCGTTCAAATAAGGTGGTTCCCCTTCAATCATTTCAATAGTCATAATACCTAAAGACCATACATCCACCTTATCATCATATTCTTTTTGCTTAACCACTTCTGGAGCCATCCAATACGGAGTTCCTACCATTGTAGCCCTCTTATTTCTTTGATCTGTAAGCTTGGCACAGAAACCAAAATCAGTTATCTTAACGTTACCTCTTGCATCTAATAACACATTATCAGATTTAATATCTCTATGGATAATATGCTTTTTATGCAAGTGCTGTAATCCCTTCAATGTTTCGCAACATATTGTAGCAATTTGTGTTTCAGTCAATTTAAATTCGTTATTTTCAATAACTTCAGTCAATGATCCACCTTCCATATACTCCATAATAACCCATAAATCTGAGGATCCCCTCAAGTAGGAATCTAAGAAATTAACAATGTTTTTATGTTTTGAATCTTTCATTACTAAAATTTCATTGATAATTAATTCCTTTCTAGGTTGAACATTTAAATCCATTTGTTTGATAGCGACCTTGTTCCCTCCAGAATTTAAAGATTCGGCTAAGAAGACTGCACCGGAAGCACCTTGACCAGCTTTTTCAATGATTTTAAACAATGGAGTTGGGTCGGCATTATTTACAACAGTTCTCAACTTAGCAAGTATTTGCATTTCATTTAACTTTTCCCTTTCCCTTTTAATCTGTTTCTCTGATTTCACAACGGCTGGACCTTGTGCATTTATCTTATTACTTGCATTCTTGGAAGAAGTTGGAATATTTTGAACTTGAGGACGAGGTTGAAGTGGCTTAACAGGTGAATCTGTTAATTTTGCAGCTTGAGGTTTTATAGCGGCTTTATCAATCTTCTCAGGTACATATTTATTTTGTTGTTGTTGATGTTGTTGTTGTTGTTGATGATAATGTTGTTGTTGTTGTTGCTGTTGTTGCTGTTGTGTGGTTTTGGACAAGTTAAATGGCTTGATAAATGATGACTCTGGTGCACTAGATGGCGGTGTTGGATATTTACTTGCTCCTTGATTTTTATTGTAAGATGCTTCGCCGTTACCTGTTTGAATCTTTAAGTCTGGGTGTATCTTACCAGATGGTAATGCAGGAGGACTTTGCTTAGGAATTGAACCTTGTCCGGAATTGATTGAAGTTGAAATACCTAAACCTGTAGGTTGATTATTCTGTTTTTTTGCTGTGTTCGAACTAAACTGATTAGGAGGAACCGGCGCATTTCTAATCGGCGTCAATTCTTTATTCCTTCGATCACCTTCACTATTGTCCTTAGTCATCAATTTGTTTAATGGCGAAATATTTGATTGGGCTGCAGCATTGTTACTACCCTGTGTTAAATGATAAGGTGTTGGTGGTTTTGGTGCTGCACGGGTTGGTTTAAACTGCTGAGCAGTAAAAGTTTGTTGTTGCTGATGTTGCTGAGTTTTAGTTGGATGTTTAGTCCATTCTTGTAAATTAGCATTAAGTTTATTATTACCAGGCATATTTATAGCAGGCAGACTCATAGGAGTCAGAGCTGCAGATGCGCCATTGATATCAGAATAGAATTCTAAGACTTCTATAACAGCAACAGGATCCTTTTTCCAATCCTCATTTGTAATCTTAGAATGTTGTAAAAGACTTTTCCAAGTATCAGGCAATCCAGTAAAGTTACCACTTGCTGGATCGAAACCAACATGGACTTTATGTGTAAAATTAATAGGGTTTGAAACACCAGCGTTACCATTCATAAGAGTGGACGACTGGTTACCAATATTAATTAATGGACATTTAGTTGTAAATGCATCAAGCCAATCCAAATAATCATTATTTGTTTTGATAGATATAAATAAGGATTTTCCATTACTTTTCGGAACAATCTCAAGAGATTGTGCAACTTTAGTATGTCCAATATTTGGCTTCAAATTAATGCTACTAATCAAATTTAAAGGAAATAATAAATCAGGAGACTCATTTGTCCCACTAAGATCGCCAAATTTTATCTTTGGCTCATTTTTATAGAAATTAAGTGTCTTGTCGTTGATCATCATGAATCTCTTATTCCAACGAAACAGGGTAAAAAGTCCATCATCCTTAACATGAACCCATCCCAGGTACTTCCTACTACTACCCATATTCAATTGTATTGAGCTGGCTCCAGAACCACTGTTGTCAGTGCTAGGAATATTCTTATTAACAATAGCTCCCCCTGGTGGTGGTGGCGCCTTTCTATGATGTTTAATATCTGACGTATAGATACTACTCATACTACTACTTTAACCGCCGCTTTACCACTTTTACACTAGCAAATTGTCCTAGCAAGCAATGAATGGATTCTCCAAAACAAATTTTTATAATTGATAATGTATTGTTAGACGTGGTAGTAAACAGGAATCAAAAAAAATCATCTTTGTGTCACATTTTCACAGCGATTCAAACAAATCGCACTAAGAAAAGGAGGAGATTAGTTTAATGATGCGCGTTTTTGTGTAAGCCCGTCTAATGCTTTTGCATATAGGCATAAAATTAACCGCATTAGGAAATAAATAGTTAGAGATGCGAATAAGATGGAAGATTGCGCTAACCTTGGGCTAACTAAATAGACGGTAATTTAGATTGCGTTGTAAACAGGGATAGGAATTGGTTTAATGGACAAGACAACCTGATGCATTACTGGAGACAAAATTATTTCAATTTATAAAAAATATATGTAGTACTAGTTAGATAGCTATTTCCAAGGGTGTATCGAAGTATTCTGAAATACATTCACCGTTGTAACAATTTGTCGCTCATAAAGAAAAAGTTATTAAAACGTATCATATGACTATAATCATATGCCTTGTCATGTGACTATATGACACAAACTCCATAGACAATCATTAAGTCAGAACATTAGATATGATTTGTAATGGATTATTTAAAGATCTTATAGAAAAGACCAACCGGTGTAGTAATTAGTGTAGAGTAAACAACTTTTATTACTATAATAGAGATAAATGCCTTTTTTTAGGAGCTCCAAAAAGAAGGAGGCGGCGAATACAAATGCTTCAGCAGATTTGGGAAGCCAATTGTCGTTAAATATAAAGCCAGAAATATCAATTACAAATAGTGGCTACGGTGAATTGAATGGGCATAAGAAATGGAAAGGTTTACTAAAAGGTGTTACTAGTGCTACGAAAAGTGAATCTAATGTGGCCGATGCTACCCTAGATAAAAATTTTAAAAATACTTTAACCATTAACGATAATAACTTAAAGCCAAAAAGTGGTAAGCATAATTTAAGAAAAGTTATAAGCACTGTTGTTGATCCAGATAATGAATCTGATACTAATAGTGAAAGTGGCTTTGATGACTCTACTGATGAGCTAGACTCTGGGGAAGAGAGTGCCTACACAGACTATGACAGCGAAGAAGAAGAATCGCATTTGCATGCAATCAAATATAGACCAAAAAGTGGCGGGTCTGCTCTTTCCATTCAAATGTCTACAATAATGGGGTATTGTGGAATGTCATCGCTTTCTAATTCGGCTACCTTAGCGATAGCAGCTAACGAAGATCTGAAAAAGACTTTCTCATTGTTAGATTCTGAGCTGAAGATATACAGACTTTCAAGCAAAACCAACAAACACTCTTCTAAGACTTCAGAATCTATTATTAGCGAACAGCAAGTGAAATTAATCGAAGCCCTAAAGGCAAAATTTCTCAAATTATATAATACAAAGTGTAATGTTAACGAAATATCTGATGTACTTGGAAAGACTAAAACTTTATACGAAAGATATGGGGTAGTTAAGGATGTGATTGGTAAGGGATCTTACGGTTTAATTAAATTGATAGATCCAAATAAAAATGATTTGCGTAGAAATTGCTGTTCATCAGAAAATGTGTTATACGCTGTAAAAGAGATACAGAAGAGACCTGATAATGAAGCAAAGCAACAAGAGTTTGAATCATTCATAGAAAACATTCTTTCTGAGTTTGTTATCTCTTCATCGTTAAATTATAAGCATATAGTGAAAACTGTTGATTTAATGGTGACGCCAACTCCTAAAGATAGTTTTAAATTCAAAGTTTCCCAAGTGATGGAATACACAAAAGGTACTGATTTATTTACCTATTTTACAACTATGTGTGATAAGGCTAACCAACAGATTCATGATGTCTCTGAAGATGAAATTGATTGTTTCATCAAACAAATTGCCAAAGGTATTTGGTACATGCATAAACACGGTGTTGCACATTGTGATTTAAAAATGGAAAATATTTTAGTAGATTATATTGATAATTCTCATGATAATGGTCTTAAAAGTAAAGTAAATTTAAAATTATCTGATTTTGGTAAATCAAACGTCTTCAGAACAAAATGGGACAGTTCTGAACAATTATCACCTTATTCAAGTGGACCTATTGGCTCAGAGCCATATGTTGCACCTGAAGAGTACGGTTCTTATTGTAGCTCTCCAGGCTATTCTTTATCGAAAAAGGATTGTTGGGCATTAGGGGTGATTGCGGTGGTAATGTTCAATATAAGAAAGTACTATTTTTCAAATTACTCGAGAAATAAAGATCCTGAATACGAAGAAGAAGTTACACCAGGATATTTATGGAATACCACAGAACCTAAAGGAAGTTCTTTAAAGAAAAGCGATGAGAATGAAAGAAAATATAAAGATAAAAATTTTGAAGCATTCATGAAATTAAGAATGATTGCAGATTATGATGATCCATCTAAAGAATTTCTAATCAAGCGCCAGGGTACATTTGGACCCATAGAGGCTATTTTTAGACCACCGAAGTATATTGATTCTGATAAGTCAGATGATGATGATTTATCTGAATTAAGAAAATTGACAGTTTATAAATTACTTGATCCTGTGCCAACATCTAGACTTAATGTAGAAGATTTTTTAAGAGGCGATTGGATGTCGTCTACAGAATGCTGTATATAATAATGCATACGTGTACATTTTATTTTTTTATATGATATAAGTATTATTTAATATCTAGAAATAAATACTACATTAAATAAGGAATTAAAATAAAGAACCAAAAAAAATTAGTATACTGGAGAGATATTTAAAGTCCAATTATAAGTATACCGTTACTATTATACAAAACATGCAAAAATTAGGTTAACCAGTATGTTCAGAATTCGGTAAATAATGTACCATAAGGATCATCAATTCCACTAATACCATAATCTAACTCTTTATCTTCCGGATACCGATCAAATTGTGAAGTATCACCAACACCTGATGTTATAGGAGGTTCATAAGGAGTTTCTATATCTCTAGAGACTAATCTTTCCCAAATAACCTCCTTAAACCATGGATGGTTTTTCACATCATCAGAACCTCCTTGTAAATTACCAAGCCTTTGCGATAAATCTTTCACGATTAATTTTTGAAGTAAGTCCAAGATATCAGGTGGTAAATAATCAGGATAAGTAATAGTTCCATTCAAAATATTTTCATAAGTCTTCATTGGAGTTGGGTCATAAAAAGGGGTGTATCCAGTTAACATTTCGAATATCAATATACCAAAAGACCACCAATCCACTGATTTATTATAAGGCTTAGTTGCCACCACTTCTGGAGCAATATAATCAGGAGTACCACATAAAGTGTAGGTCACATCCGTGACTTCTTTAGCAAATCCAAAATCGGTCAATTTAATATGTCCATTTTTATCCAAAAGGATATTTTCTGGTTTTAAATCACGATAGATAATATCTAACTTGTGTAGGTATTCAATAGCCAAAAACACCTCAGCGGCATAGAATTTTGCTACGGGAGTAGGAAATCTTTGTGATTTTCTTAATAAAGAAAATAGTTCACCCCCCTCTATATAATCCATAATCATGAATAAATTATGGCAATCCTGAAAAGTCCCCCACATTCTTATTATAAACGGATGTTGAGCTAACTTTAACATTCTTCTTTCATCATTAGTATGTTCTACTTGTTTCATATTCACCACTCTTTCCTTCTTTAATGTCTTCATGGCGTAAAAACGGCCATTATGAATAGAACGGGCTAAATGCACTCTTCCAAACGACCCGGTACCCAAAGTCCGTAAAATCTGAAAGTCATTCAACGTGTATTTGCCCTTGGTGGTTGAGTCCCTATGCAGATGTCTCGATACCTTCTTTTCTAGAGTATTTTGTTCTCTTTCCATGTCTACCTGTGGAGTTGCATATATATTTTGCTGCTGTTGTCTTTTTGCCATTTCTTCTAGGTTTATATCGTTGAGTGACATACCCTGCGACTCATTGTGGTCCATCGATGTCATGATTGTCTTATTTGTGTAGAAACCTATTGAATTCGTCCAGCTTTTATCACACTACTGTGAATCTTCAATTACGTCAAATACTCGTTAATTCAACTTTTTGTTGCTACCTCCTATATTTCCTACTTGCAACAGTATATTTCCAAACTAAACTCAACCTAGACTTCTTATTTACCAAAGATTAGCAAACTATGTCGATTGATTACGATAATAACTACAATTAAATTTGTAAATTTTAAAGTTTCCTAAATTTTTGTTCTACCTGCAGATAAACCGTTGGACAATTATTTCTTTTTTTTTTTTTTCATTATGCGGCGGATACCACTAATTGTTGGAAATGAATAACCTAGTTCGAAGTATTGCTGGCAACAGACAGCACAATTGACTGGTGGAGGGATGAAACAGGGATGCACGCATAATATATCTCACTATTGTGAGCGAGTTTGAACCAAAAGTAAAAAATATACAGGTTTTGGAAGAGAGCTGTCAAATGGAGTATCGTGCAGATATTTTAGAATGTAAGTAGCTAGATATATAATAGTGAAAAAGACATATATATGTGTAGAGGAACTATGAACGACAGAATAGAGTTCAATGTAGTATTGACAGGTATACCCTGGCAGAATATGGATATTTTATAATGGCTGGTTTCGGATTAATTGTATGTTGAACAGAAGAATATATGTAGAATTATGGGAGCATGGAACATTTTAAAGGGAGAATACAGAAGCACAAGACTAGTTCCCAAAATTTGCTAAGAAAAAACGCCAGCTGCGCATATACGGTAATCCAATAAACTGAAAAACGGTCAGAATTTTAGGTATCTCAACGTAAATGAGATGAGATGAGATGAGATTAAATAGGAAGGTCCAAACTAGGTTTTAATATGTGCATATATTATTAAATTTTCCCGCTTGTATTGTTGAAGAAATTCCCACATTAATTATCTAGTCCAATAATCGTCATTTTCCAGTTCATGCGTGTCGGCAGTGTTTTGCATTTCTAAATCTTGCCTTACTTGTTCACCATAATCATCAGATTCATATCCAAAACCCTCACCACCTCTATTTACGTCTTGTGGATATGAAGATGATACTCTACGGTAGCTCCGCTGCGGTCTTCTATAAGTATTTAACCCTGAGATAGTCCCTTGATCGTGCCCCACAAGCCCTGAAATCTGGTGATTTGCCGTCATGATCTTTTCATACAAGTCGTTACTATTCTCCCAGTCAAACCTCTTACCATTTGCGTCCATCAAACTACTTGAGGATGATTTAGAAAAGAAGTGGATTAACGATGAAAGGACACTAGAGAATCCAAAATTACTAAGATAGCGAGCACGATCGATTGCACTAAGAGTAGACGAATTTTGGAAATTCAGAATAGAAGGCTCATCCTTTATAGAACCAGAATCTGAATCCTCTGAATCCTCAATATCGATTCTGCTTGTGGAGCCCTTTTTTGGTTTTTGTTCTGATGTATCAAATGTGCTAAAATTATTGAATTCTCGCAAATGATAGCCAAAGTTTCCTCTCTTCCATGTAAGGTTAATAAGGATCCAAACAATCGAGATTTTGATTTCATTAAGGTTGTTGTATAAGGAAATTTTTTGATGCAACTCAAGTTTCCTTTCGAAGTGATGTGGTATTGATAACTGGAGAAATCTTAGCCACATACTCAAAATTTCGTCCTTTGGGAATTCTGAATAATTAATCACATCAATATTGGTATATTTATGGTCTTCAATATAGTTAATTGCAGTAAGTAATTTTAAATAATCGTTGTTTAGGATCATAGATAACAAAAATTCGTCATCTTCGAAATTGCCCATTTCTGAAAAAACTTCAACGCCTTTGATATTGGTTATCAAGAAATCAACCCAAGTATCTGGTACCTTACGATCCTTAGAAAACTCTGTTTCATAGTTTTTAACAAGAATTTCGTTAAAATTTGGCGAACCTGCAGTTGCATTTCTTAAAATATCAAATGCTACTATTTTCTGTTGCAATTTAAGATTCTTTATTTCACTTTGGTCCTTTGTAGTTCCTAATCCATATGAAGCTTTTTCAAATATAACCTCAAGTGGAAATGCTTCAATTAGTTCTGCCTTAGTCTCGTTATTTTCGTTAAACATCAAATTCTTCAATATTTGTAATACATTTAGTTGGACCATACTTCTCTGATACAACTCTTCGCCACTGAGTATTACGGATACATCATTTGTTGCACTGTTATCATAAATTAATAATAATATCTTGACAAAATTACCGTCGTTTACTATTTCATACCTAAATGAACTAAAGTCCAACACAAAATTTGCAATTGTTCCTAATGCAATTGACTTGTTAATCATTCTAGCTTTATTCGAAAACACGGGCACGTTTCCAAACTTACTGAAATATTTGATTATTTCACCAGAATCCTCAATTCCTCTCAAGTTGTACAAGAAATTGTCAATAAATCCTCCAACGTTGTTATTAGAAATATTTAAAGGCTCGCCAATTGTAGTTGCAGCAGTACTCTTGAGGGAGTTGCATTCAACAAAAAATGTCCGTAACGTAGAAACAGAACGTGATAACGATCTAATGAAATAAAGACAGTTTGTGAATATATCATTCTCAAGTAAAGAGATTAGGATACCAAGGTTGCTGCTAAATAGCTGCAAGTCATCATCTTTCATGTTTTGAATCTTGAAATTGTTATTTACGACTTGATAGTACAACTGCAATTGATTCAAGAGAAACCTATGAATATCCACAATTTCAAAAATAGCAGCTACGAGAGGATTTTTGTCTTCCTTGCCAATATTATGAGTTGTTATTCTGTTTCTATACTCTTCATTTGTACTGGTATATATACTCAAGAGTAGAAGCAAGTCTGATACTGATTGATCATCATCTGGAGTATTCAGTAAAACCGAGAAATCTGTTAATTTATTCGTATTCTGTGCAAGTTTCTTAAAGTTCTTCAAATGTTTCAATTTCTGACAGGATTCGATATCTATATCCAAGATTTTTAGAACTTCTAGATCTACGTTCACTTTTCTAATTTCATCATTGAAAGAAGGATACTGGGTGCAAATGTTCGCCAACACCTTTCCTGGCGAGAATAAGTAGATTGGCAAATTCACTTGCTTGGATTTTTGATTACTGGATATTAACATATCGACAATAACAGGAAACAATTTTTGGTAGTTGTTAAGAATTACTTTATCGTTCATGCCAAACCCATCAGAAGATGGTCTCAAGTAGTTTAAATAGAATCCAATCAAATTTAACGAGGCCAAATTCAATTGAATGCTAGGATATTTCAATAATAATAATAATGAAGCATATATCTTAACGGACAAAACAACAATCGAAGAATCATTAGACTGGGTGCCAACAGGAGGCGCCATATAAATTTCATAATCATTTTCTTTCAGGAAGCTAAATACTTGTGCGGTACAAATGATCAAACTTGTTAATAACGGTACATTTATAATGCTTTTCACAATATTGAGTTTGAGTTCTACATTGGGCAAACTGCTACTTTCAAATGCAAACTTGTTGAAAATCTCATTAGAGGCAACAATTTCAGGGAAATGCATGGAACATATCTTATTACAGTCTTTCCCTAATCTCTTTAAAAGGGACGAGATAAGCGTAATTATGAACACATCTTTAAGCTGAGTGTTTTGCAACACCAAGGGTACCAATTGTAGCAGCTTGATCAAAAGAACATCGACTTCGCTGTGGTCATTAGATATGAGCAACAAACACACCACAAACTTCCACAACTTTTTGCATACTAAAGCATCAAAAATGTAGTTATGTCTGATGGAGCTGGAAAGACAAACGCATATATCCAAACTACAACTGATGATATTCTCCACCATCTTCAGTCTGACGGGATTTCCACTTGCTGAACTCAACACAGTAAACTTTTCGATATAAAAGCCTAGAAGTGTGAATATGGGCTCAATAACATCCTCAAAACAAACTAGACTGTCATTAATGTCGAAGTTACTCTGATCATTCACCTCCAGAAGAAATGACGTAAGGAGCTTCAAGATAACCGCCTCTCTCTCTAACTGCTCAAACACATCATGTGCTTCCAACTGGCCAGATTCTAAATACCCATCCAATATCACTTCTATATGCGACTTGAAAGACGATACTAGTAATCGTATAAACCCCGTATCCTCAATCAATTTATATTTAAGATCTTTATTGCCAATTATAGAAACTCTTAATTCAAGGATTTTCTCAAATCCCAAGTCTGTAGTATCCATATCATCAATCATCGTTTGTATATCGTTGTGTAATGGCATCTTAATCTTACAATTATCAATAGCTTAAGAAAGAGCCTCGATGTATTTGATTTAAATATTAGTTTGCTTCAAATCCCCATATTCTCAAAAATTGCGATATCACGTTAACGGTAATGATAAGCGATACCACTAATGGAATAGATTGAAACATATTCTTCATAATTTATTTGCCAGAAATTTAGCTATATATTACGACTTATAGGTTTATATGTGATTAGAGTAGTTAGATCTTGGATCTCCAGAATTTCTGGGACTCAGCAGCAGGTTTTCCCAGGTTTATATCCTGTGCTACATGGTTATCAGCATCGACTCTCTTAGGAATGTAATCCAATACACTTGAAATATCCAAATTTGCCTCCTTCCCAGTAGTGTGGGAAATAGGAAGTCTGACCACGCCATTTTTATCGGCAATTATGTAATCGTTTGGGTTTATGAGCAACGATTCCTCCGTGGATTCCAGATCAATGCTAG
The DNA here is from genome assembly GCA_030583345.1 of Schwanniomyces pseudopolymorphus. NCBI lineage: Eukaryota > Fungi > Ascomycota > Pichiomycetes > Serinales > Debaryomycetaceae > Schwanniomyces > Schwanniomyces pseudopolymorphus. Next base: position 50,387 of record JAJMIA010000041.1, on the reverse strand, counting down.
GAACCTTGACTTCAATTGGTACATTAATGCCAACTACCTTGACCACGGGCCCTGGAGGAGCTGTTCCGACTCCAAATGACCATACTGGATAGTTCAAATTGTTGTGTTCGTCAAGATCTCTGATTCTGCCTAGAATCACTGAACCATTGGCCCGTCTGTATTTGGCCCTGGTAGACATAAGACCGCCATAAAGGGCATTGCTCACCTTCACAAACGGATAGTTTGCGAGTTGAAGCGACGGAGATAACCCTATAACCAAAACACTGCCAGCAGGAATCTCATCGATATAAGATTGCTTCACAGCAGGTCTGGGGTCTGATTTTGGAGCATATAATACAGTATAAGCAGGTCCCACTGACGATTTTTCATGATCGGCGATAGATATAGGCGAACGAAGCTCAAGATTTGGAATAAACCCACCATTGGCAATTCCATGTTGCACCAAAGAATCTGAAATGTCACACGGACTGAATTTTTCAAGGAAAGACGTCACCTCTGTCTCTGATTTTCCCCCTAGTTTGTCGGACATGGAATTTGTAGTTATATGTTGTATATTTGTTCTAGATATATAGATAGTTTTCAAGGAATGCTTGAAAATAGTTTGTTTCATAAAAGTGAATTGAAATACTTTTGGCTTATGCTCCGCATTTCAAATAAAACGTTACGTTTATTAGACAATAAAATAAATACTACTTACAAGAGATGTTACTATACATGATTAATTAATTATTCCTCAGTCTTCTAAACTGATTCTGCTCTTAAGTTTTTGGAGCTTTTCTGGATTTACTTTTTCATCAACTTCTTCGTCATTGTAATCCATCATGGACTTTCTAGGAGCATTTTGCTTATGACCAATTTCGTCATTGTTAGGTTTTTCTTCCAAAATAACTGATCTGGTAGCTACCTTAAATCTCTTTCCTAAGTCCTTGACAAAAGTAGACTCTAATTGGAAGTCTGCGATTATTCTATCTTCGTCGATTCTTGAATCATGTATATCGTTGATAATTGCACCAAGGGTACGAGGATGAACCATGGTTCTAACTACATCCTTTGGAGTACCATCAGCAGATGGATTTTTCTGAAGTTCTAGTTCCTTTTGACCCTTCTCATATAAAGCTTTTCTGGAATTTAGTTGTCTGATGGCCAATGAATTCTCATTGGTTATGGAAGTTGGTGTATACGAATGGATTTGTCTACCCAAATTATTGATAGATTTGATGAAATCTTGGTCTGCTTGGGGATCGAATCCATCTCTTCCTTCTGGGACACTTATATCTGATTCTTTTGGTGTGTCTACTGCCACTGGTGAGTTCTTGATTTTCTTTTTCAAGAACGATGCATCGAGAGTAGTATTTGACTTCAGACGGAAATCAGACTTATTATTCTCAAGACTGACATCTGGAGTGGTGCCCATATCATTTAAATTAGAACTGTTTTCCTTTTCAAATTGCTTTATGTTCTTCTCTATCTCATGTTGTTGGTATTGTTCTTTTAATGACTGAGAAGGTAATTGATTAATATTGGTACTTCTATTCAATGCTGGCTTTGCATTTTCTGATACAGTCTTAGCAAGACTTCTGCTTGGTTTTGACACTTGCGATCCCATTAGCGTAGACGTCTTATGCTAAAAATAATCCTAAATTAGAGATATCTTAAATTTTAGTTACTCTGCGAATTCTGAAAGCCAAAAATTTTATTAACGATCAAACGGTGAAACAAAATAAAATAATATACAACTTATACTATATATAAGAAATAAAGCTATTTCAAGTAATGCAAATATTATGAATTAAGAGATATCATTCTCTCGGGAGCGTGCAACAAAAAATAGTGGGAGGAAATAGAGAAAGTCACAGATCTATTAAAAATTGCTGAAGTTAATCCTTCTTTTCTTTCTTCTCCTTCTTGCTCTTCTTCTCTTTCTTTTCCTTCTTTTCCTTCTTCTCTTTCTTGTCCTTTTTTTCCTTCTTTTCTTCCTTTTCTATTTTTGCCTTTTTCACAACCTTACCAGCTTCGACATCCTCGTTTTCACTGGCTTCACTTTCACTCTCTTGAGCAAATTTTGGATCAGCTTCCTTGAAGTCCTTGGCACCGTAACCAGTAGCAAAGTGTCTCATTCTCAAGTTTTTAATCTTCTTGATATCCTTTCTTGGAATGACAACCTCGTCAAAATCAATTTCTGGAATTTTGACACTTTCACTAACGTTGTAAATACGACTAATTTCCTTTGGAAGATTTTTGTATTTTTTCAAGTCTTCATTTGAGAATAAAGAATATTTACGGTTGTCTCCATCGGCTGAGAAAAGTTCTTCATTAGCTTGGAATGCCTTCTTGTCGAGCTTAAATGTGGATGGACCATTTTCAACGGACGTAGAGGTGAATGATATTGGCAATGTTTTTAAATCCTTCAATGGGAAGCCTTTAGGAGTCTTTATTAACCACACTTCCTTGTCTCCAGAATATGTGAACTTTTTAGATGGAGTGAATTTGTTGAACCCCTTTGGTGGTTGAAATTCCATATTTTCAACCTCAGAGTCTGAGCCTGAGTCATTTACATATTGGCTTGATTTATAAGAAACCATTTTAAACAAACAAATGCTGTTATAACGTACTAAACATTAAGTTGTGCTAACTTTTATCACTATTGATGAGATGAAAAAAATTTCAATCACATGATTGTGCACGTGATTGATTTTGAATGCAAAATTGTTATCAAGAGTAATGAAGTAATGAACCTCTTTCTATGTTAATTAAAAAGATTCGAGATACAGTTTTGATTGCATGAGCTTAATATATAGAATCAATTTACTTTTATTTTATTCTTAATTTTTCAATAAAGTCTTTATTTTTAAAAAAAAAATTCATAATTTGCCTTAAACATCATTTTAACTTCGAATATATCAATTGAATAACAAACATTTATTGAATGAAGGACCGACTATATACTATAAAAAACTTAAATCAATGTCAGAATTTACTTATTCTAAAAAAATGCTAAATGAATGTATGATTGAAATTAAAAATTCCTATGAGAATTCAGATAAATAGAATCTCTTAGATTGATTCCGTAGAACGAACATTAGTTTCGTTGCTGTAATTTATGGTAGAATCCATTTGTGCTAAAAGGGTAATATTATAACCAACAGCTTCATATGGGCAGGCTGTATTATTGTTATGATTAAAGAAAATGCTGTATTCACCTCTGTAATCTTCATCTGGACAGGCTAAAAATTGACTGGAGCCTTCGTAAGTCAATAAAGAGTCTTCAAGACCAAATTTCTCAGAGGCTTCGCCTGCAACTGTAGTTGTAGTCAATCTATAGTCACTGTCAACTAACACATTGGTATTAGAAGGTTCGACTGTATTGTTTGACAGGCCTGGAGATGGAATGTTTAAAACGTATCCGTTATTACCTTTGATTCTTCCAAAGAAAGCCTTATCGTCTGCCACTAACTTTAAGTCTTGTCCATCGAACTTGACTAAATTGTACTGGAATTGGCCACCTTCATGGTGGGCAATCAACGAGAACATGGCAGAATTTGGCTGATATACTCTTTTTTCTAGCGGAAGACTGAAAGTACCTTGAGCCATGAGGCAAACACCAATTAAAAATGATAATAAATGCATTATTCTTATTATGATTGATGATATATTATTATTTAATTTGTGAATTTGCTGATATCACCCGATATATATACTTTTCAAATTAACACTTAGGTGCTATACCTGACAGTTAAGGTAGTGTTTTTTACTCACAAAGTTGCAATTACTATACCGAATATGGAACATGCAGACTGTGTGCTATAATTAGAGATAATAGAACCTGACCAATTCTTTGTCACTTCATGTTCAAAGAGAGAATTTGCTTTATAGATGATGTTTACAATTCCCCATATCATATATCAGCCTATAATATGGGGCAAGTGGTCAAAACTCCTCCTATTTCGGTGAGGATGATAAATATTAGAGCAATAGTACTATAAATGCATTTTTGTTTGGTATTGAATGACGTAATTCAAATATAGATGCTTCTATTGAAATAATTCACCGATATACTCCCGGATGTTTATGTTGTACTATCTTTTTAATCAATTTTCATAACAAATACTACAACATAGCCACTGTAATTGTTATATATGTTTGTTTGTGGTTACAATTCATAATACCGGTATTGTAAGGTTCGGATTCCGGATTATGATACATCGTGATCTAGGACATTCTTTCTAACACAGGAAGCAATCATGATCATCTCGGCTAATATGGATCGAAAGGTGCGTTAGGAACGAGAAGAAGACAATGGAACTGAGTTTGTAAGCATAAAAATATCGTGTAACGAGTAAGGTATATAAAATTGTACCTGCATTTGAAATTGTCATTGTCATGAAAGTATATTGTTTTATTTATTGACCACAAATAGTGGTGTCTCCATAATCATATGTGGTAGCTTTTTTTTGCCAAGTTCTGGAATCATGTAAACTTAAATATATTGCTATGTTACTTATTGTTACTTGCTCCAATTGGATGTCAGGTTGTTTTAGTTAAACTGATACACGGTTAGTAAAATTCAAACTTTATTTGTAAACAGTTTTGAATGGCTAGCTTTAATAAGAATTCCAACATAAAATTTCTCTTAGGATGTGTCATCTTGTATGGTATTGACCAAATTAATTTTGAAATTTCTAGCATCTATTGGTATACAATTCTGAGCTAGGGTGCGCTCACAAAGTTGAATGAACTATACCTTTCCCTCCATGAAAATTCAATAATGTTATGTATTGATTCTAGTAAAACATTTATTAAGCATAGTCGTGATTTGTGCTTTTGAAGGATCATTGATATAAACAAACAATTCCAAAGACGTCAGAATTTGCATTGCAAAATACCATACTATTAAACAGTGAATAAATGAATCAAACAGATAACTGAATGTTCCTGTGATAGATATAAAGGCTTTCCACAAAATTCAAAATATTTTTAGATGAAGTTGCAGAAATAACATTAAAAATTGCAATAATATAAAGTGCAATTGGTATTTGTAAAAAATTGGTTACAAACATTTATATAAGTCTATTGGTAGTTTCCTATGTTTGATTCTCAGATTGTGGTGAAAATACCATTGGCCCAATATTACATCCAATTTCCTAAGGAAATGATATTAACTAAAGATAATAGTAAGTATATAATGCGAGACAACAGGACTCTAAATCTACTTCTCCTAATGATATATATATATTAGATATACTTACTATTCATTTTGGTTAGTATCATTCGAATATATATATATACAAAAAATAGAATAGGAGCAAGCGAACATACGTTTAACTCACAATATGAAGACTATTATAGAATAAATATTATTTGAAGCGTTGATATACAAAGCAATCGGTCCAAAGATAACCTAATCCTAAAATTTCAGAACAGGCCCCACAGGGGTAATTCCTAGTGGATTAATTAAAGGATGACTTTTAGTGTAATACTTCTTCATAATTTCAAAATTAGTTGCCTCTTGAAAAACAGGTGCATACCAATATAACTGCCTTAACCATCTATGTGGAAGTGCATAACCATGTCTTATCATTTTACTATTGCATTAAAAGTGCTGATGATATACTGCATCAACTGGTGATTTTCAGTTTCAATTAACATGGTTTTGCTTGGTGTTTACATGCAACTGAAGTAAAATACAATACGGTTTTTGGAATTTCCCAATTGGTTAGGTGAAACATCTAAAAAGGAGCCAGTTCGAAACAAAGACTCCAATATTATAATAGGGACTGACTTCATACGTGCCTCTAAGACAAATGAAACTAATTGATACTATATCTGATTGATAGCTATATAAATTTTAACAATCTCTCTGTATTTTATGCAATTATTATATTGATCTAGCTGATTTAATATGTAAGGTTTTAAGATGAAAATCCATAAAATCTATATTCTAAGTTGTTTGATATTACTATATACCTATATAACATTGTTGACCTCTATAATCTTCAAGTTTCAATTATTTAGAATAATAGTTAACACTTGAAAATCTTATAAGTTCCTGACACAGTAACTTTAACTTTATACATGATAGGTGTCATTTGTGTATATGTTATTCTTGTTTAAATGCACTTCTCTATTTATACAATCTCATTCGTTTTACAATTTTGTCTACAAGTAGAATTTCAATATTACTGTTCATTGACAGTAATCATGCAAGATTCTTGGATAACAACTGACTCACAAAATTTTGATATATGCTATTATTAATACAAACACCTTTTTGTTGCTTTGTAATAAAATTGCAGCCATTACGAATTACCGTCTCTTTTCTCCGTGATTTTTTTACACCGAGAAATCAAGACGGACTTAACCTCTAAGAATCGCGGAAATAGTATTGGATGCCAAATAAAGTAATAACATGATTGTAACTTTGCCATTAAACCAAATATTATTACTAATCCCAGAGACTATATAAGCATACAGAAATTCAACTATATCAATACCACATTAATTTGTTCAACAGTAGAATACATACAATTCTAAAGCTGAATAAAACCAATTGGAAAAGTACGACGAAAAAAATGAGTAAATTATTAGTAGTTTTTGGTGCCACTGGACAACAAGGTGGTTCTGTTGTTTCATACGCTGCAAAGGAATTATCTGGTCAATATAATATTAGAGGTATTACTCGTGATCCATCTAAGCCACAGGCTCAGAAACTCAAAGATCTTGGTGTTGAAGTTATTGCCGGTGATGCAACAGATAAGGATTCACTTAAGAAAGCATTGAAGGGTGCCGATACTGTCTTTGCCATGTCCAGTTTTAATTTAGATGGGAATGGTGATGAATTTGAAGATGGTAAGTCAATTGCTGATGCTGCAGTAGAATCGGGTGCAAAATATTTTATTTGGAGTACACTTTCCCCGGTCACTAAGATATCAAATGGTGAGTTGACCCACGTCGGGCATTTCGATAAAAAGGCAGAAGTAGAAGATTATGTTCGTGGATTACCTATTAAGAGTGCATTTTACTCTCCAGGTATCTTTTTACAGAATTTACAGAATTCGTTAAAGCCTCAACCAACTCAAGGTGGATATTCAATTTTTAACCTTATGGATCCAAAAGCGACACTTCCTTGGATTGACGTTGTCTCTGACACCGGTAAATATGTTGGTAATATTCTTAAAAATCCAGCAAAATTTGAAGGCAAGACTATATATGGTGCTCTGGGACATTATAGTTTGCAAACAATCTCAGAAATAATTGGTAAGGCTTCAAATAAGAATGTATCATATACTCAAATTCCAGAACAAACATTCAGCTCTTTCTTACCGCCAGCGATTGCTGCAGATATTACTGAGATGTTTAAGTTCCACGACAAGTTTGGCTATTTTGGTCCGAAAACCAAAGACCTTGTCGCAGAGACCGCAAGTGAAGTTGATGTTAAGCCAACTACTCCAGAAGAGTATTTCAAGGCTAACCCAATAAATTTTGATTAATTTTTTTCGAACTAGTTAATTTCCGTGAATATATGTTTTTTATGAGCTATTTGTAGAATCCAATTATTAATAGTTAGAGGATTAGAAATATTTAAGGCGATATTGCCAAAATAGATGTGCCAGTGGCATATCTATTTTGGCAGTATTACAGATACAATTTTTTATGACTATTATAAAAGGGATGCAGCAGTTAATCCGAATTAAGAATCCTAGATCAGAATGGGGAGTACTAAAACTTACCAAGAGAGCTAAGATATTATATATATTATATCATTCTTCCTAATTTTGATTCTTAATACAATATCATATAAGTTAATGGTAAAATTGCAACAACATTTCCAATATTGGACTAAATTTTTATTCGGTTCTTGTTGTCAACGCGAAAATTAAATTCCGGAGAAAGCGCATTTCTTTTAGATCGTATTTACGTATTCCGGGAAGTAATACCGGTATTTTTTTTTCAGTCATACCTAGCCTATGATTCAACTATTTCTAATGATAAGAACATATGATTAACCAAGTCAAATGTATTCTGCAATATTACTTTTATAAATTAAGATCAAACGTTGCATACTTAGAGGTAGAATACTAATGAGGGGTTGTATAAGAGGAGATAATGGCTGCGAAAATTCCATCTATCAAATTATAGAATTGGCTCTATGAGACTATTGTGTCACGTATATAATTCATGTATACTCGTAGATCATATACCTGTGTAAAATGTATTATGAATCGATATACAGTTTTTATTGGCCTAGAAAGATTAAAGATGTGATTAAAAAGTAAATAGATCTATGAGATATTAAAAGTTAAAGGAAGCAACAAAAGGTCCCTTAAACCATTACCTATACCAGAATATCCATGGATCCCAGTCAGCATGGATATCATGGTGGTAGCACTAGAGCAGATCACTTTATTCCGACAAAAAATGATTTCAGTAGAAATAGCTGCGAAATTATTTATTGAAACCATAATACATCTTCACGGTTTTGCAATAGACTTTTAAAATGATATAATTATGCCGTTAACAAACATCCTTATGGCAGGTATACATATAAGCTAGTAGAATTTGCATACTATGGTATAGTGGTAAAATGCAAACCTCTAAGATATATTGATCTGCACATTATACGCTATATTCTTCTAGAATATTCTATTTAAAAAGAATAAATGATGGAACATGTTCTTACCATGGATGACCACATTACAAATACTAAATGGCAAATAATTCTATTGTAAACAACATAAGATATACTATTTACCATGCAACCAAATTTTTTTTATATACTCGTGGTAATGAAAAATAATTTTCGGATTGATTACTTAACTTCTAGATCGGAAGGTAAGACTTAGCGGTTTTAACGGATCTAAATATTACGAGAATCGGTATCAAAACTGAATATATAAGGATTTATTTGATATGTAGTGACCCAATAGCAGATCAATGCCTATAAAACCCACTCTAAATAAATATAAGATGAATAAGATAAAATACAGATAATATCACTGATAATACTATCAGCTAGTGATTAAATAGATCTCTATAATAGCAGCGAATCATAATAGTTATTAACCAAATATTGGAGACTCTAAGGACTAGTTTATATTATTGTAGGAAATCGAATTAATTAACTTATAATTCGATAGCCTTTGGACAACCGAAAGCAGCCTTCAATTGACCGTAGATGGTGAATTGTAAGGAAGTTAAGGTACCGACCATAACCAATCTGGTTGGTAAACCGGCGAAAGAACCAGAGAAACCTAATTGCTTAGCTAATTGAGCTAATAAACCAATGGTGGATTGACCTGGAGCCTTCTTGGTCTTGTTAACCTTGGATAATAAAGTATCAGCTGGTTGGGAAACAATAGCAGCAGAACAACCAGCGATAACACCAGCACCTAAGTTAACGGCAGTTAAAGTGGAGGAAGATAATTCAGACTTTGGAGTGGAGATAGCACCGAAAATGGCTTCAGCAGCTCTTTCGAAGACTAAGAACTTAGCAATGTTGTATGGAATTTGCTTGAATAAGATTGGGGTGAAACCGTTGTAGAAAGAACCGACACCTTCTTCCTTTAAGATTCTGGAGAAACCACCAATTAAACCGTTGGCGAAGTTTGGTTGAGAAACTAATCTGATTCTGGTAGCTTCTAATGGACATAAAGCAATATCAGCAAAGAATTCAGCTAAAGCAGCAGAACCAATGTAGATAGAGTTCTTGTATTGCTTGGCGGTGTCAAGACCTAAGTAAGAAACGAAAGTCTTCTTGAATAATTCGTAACCACCGAACTTGAAAGCACCTTGCATGGAGTAACCTAAGACAGTTGGACCTAAACCGGTTAAAAGAGCACCAGCACCTTCAGTGGCAATAACTTGTCTGAAAGAACCGATCATACCCTTGTTGTAGACGGTTGGTTCCAATTGGATTCTGGTCTTGACGACATCAATTGGAGTCATAGCACCGTGGGTAAGACCACAACCAGCAGCACCGGCTAAGGCGAAAGAAGCGTAGTCACCGACAGTGAAATTTGGAATAGTTTGTTGGGTAGCCATTTCTATTATATACAAAATTAATTAAAGAGTTTTTAAGTAGTTTTGAAAATTTCAGGGAGGAACGTTGGGTGTATTTAAATGTCGAGTTTTTCAACTTTCGGTGGAAGTCGGAATAAAAAAATCGCATTTCTTTTTATTGGGCAGTCGGAATCATAGACTTCCCGATATGGAACTATATGCTATTTTGCAACTACACACTAAGAACTGTGCAACAGAGACGTCGATGGCACGAGAGAGATGATGAATAAATGACGAATTACGTATGATGAACACCTAGAAGCTGAAGCGCGTTGGTATTAGCCAACGCGTTCATGGCGGCCTTTTGGCTGGCGATTTTCTTGTTAGCATCGTACCCGATACCGAGAGGCATATCGTTGACAAGAACCACTGCTTGGAAGTCATTGGCAGTCTTTTGGAATCGGTATGCTGGGGTGAGATGACACGAGCCCAATAATGCGTAGAGGTTGTTTTTAGCGTTGTTATCAACTGCCAGCTTCGCTACGTCGGGCATGCCGTAGGGGGCGACTGTGGTGTAGGGTTGGGGTTTGAGGGGGATCGCTGGAGGCGCTCCGTACGGTAGCGGGCCCAGAGATAACGATTCGGGGTTGTAGGGACCAGTCGCACTGACATCGTGCCCCCCATCCGACGATGCTACCGACGAATTCACCTTGGAGGACATGGTCGAACCTCCGTGGGGGACATTAATCTCCCCGTAGATCGACGGTATGGTCGCATCCGCAGGCCCGTAGGAAGCATCGAGACGGGGAGAGTAGTTATCTTCGCCCATATCAGAGTCTTCAGCATCTGCTTCATTAGATGGTTGGTGAATTTGCAAGAATGACATGATAATAGTGTCCAACTTTTCCTTGTTATTCATGGCATCAACAGCGGCCCTCTCCTGTGCTTGTTCTATACTGGTGCTGCTGGTACCTATTCCAACTCCTTGGCCGTTTACTGAGAGTTTCACCACATATGGGTCGTCCTCCACGTTCTCGAATTGCAAATTAATTTCAGATTTAGCAGTTTTCCCCATTTGGTTAAACAAAAACTTGATTTCACTCAAAGCAACGAGATTAAGAGGTCTGGATTCATTTTGTGCACCCAACTCCAAAATGATAGGATGGTATAACTTGTGGAGCCACTTGGAGATTTCGTCGAAACTGTATTTGTCCAACGATAACCCAGCGATGTACGAGAGAAATATATTGGCAAAAACTTGCAATTTATCATGCACCAGGATGTCTTCTGAGAAGTTGTACTGATAATTGTCAAGTAAATTATATCCCAAGGTCAATTTTGTGAGAATGGAGGGTGACATCAACTTGTAGCGTAACACATACATGTCATCTTCGTGCATATCTGGGAAATCCTGCTCCAAGATATCGCACAATGCAAGTTCCATCAAGCTTCTGCCCTTAATGACCAATTTGGCGTTATGGGCACGATTGAAGTCGTTAGCAGAAGCCAGTTCTATAAAATCTGATACCTGACGGAATGATTTGTCAGTGAGTACCTTTCTCATGAGCGATTCGTTTTCTATGGGAGGCAATGTAGGAGGATATTCTTCGACATCAACATGCTTTGATGGCCTGATGTGTTTCTTGAGCACATCAGGAAGCCCAGCACCAATATCAGACGGTGGCGTATAGTCTATAAAGTATCCCACAAATTTGTCTGCTTTGGTGGACTTGAAATTGATCTTGGATAACGCCAATAAAGCTGGCAATTTGCCCAGGTCATAGAGATACCTGAGTCTCATCGCTACCTTCAATTGCAGTGAGTTAAGCAACCCCTTGGTTTTGTCACCAATGGAGCGAGGATCCGCCATGCTTGGCTTATCCAACATCAATGCCAACTGCTTGAACTGGTCAAGTGTGGGTGCTTTGGTTAAGATTTGGTTAAGAGTAGCTTGTAATTGAGAAACATTACCTTTAACCTGGTGTAAATCGTCACACCACGCTAAAAGGTCCTTCCCATCCAATGGATGCATAGTCAGCATTTTAAAGAACCGGAATACAATATACCAAGATGCAAAAAATCTACTAATTAGCTTATTGTTTCTGGCTATCCTATCCAGTCTTCTCATCTATTAATACTTCATTCAGAAATCCATCTTGAGAAAGTCGTGCACGTACACGACCAAGTTCCGTATCTAAAATTTTTTTTGAAATTTTTCACTTTAGCTGCAATTACTTTATTGCTTTCAATAAATAACTGTGGAAAATTACAATTTGGGACCTTAAACCGTTTCAGTATACAACAAAAACCCCATATAATCAACTAAGAACTTTCAATTTTATTCCTTTTGTTGCAAATATTTAAATAATACAATTTGCAATGACTTACTGACATCACTTAATACTTAGATCATTATTTAAATTGTTTCACTATTATAAAGTATAGGGAACAAGAGGAAGTCATATATTTAAACAAATTTCACACAGAAAGCAAATTGACGTAATAGGTCTACTAGAACTACTACGATACCGATGAAAAGTAACACTAACTACTATGATGAGAATTTTATTCCTGGCACTGTGAATATATTTACTGCCCAGAATGACACTGATGGCTCATCCCAGACTGTCAGGCCAATTAAACACAACAAAAAGGGGGTTATTTTGATTCCACAGCCATCTGATTCGCCAAATGACCCGTTAAATTGGTCTTTTGCCCGTAAGACATGGCATTTGATCTTGCTATCGTTTATTACTGCATTAACTGCTGCTACTTCGAATGATGCTGGTGCATCTCAAGATTCGTTAAACGAAATATACGGCATCTCTTACGATGCAATGAACTCAGGTGCTGGTGTTCTTTTCCTCTTTATTGGATGGTCCTGTATTTTCTTTGCTCCTGCCTCCTCATTATACGGAAGACGTATTACTTACATTATCTGTTTGATTGCTGGTTGTTTAGGATGCGTTTGGTTTGCTGTTTCCAAGAGAACAGCTGATACTATTTGGTCGCAAGCGTTTGTTGGTATGTCTGAAGCTTGTGCTGAAGCTCAAGTTCAACAATCGTTATCGGACATTTTCTTTCAACACGAGTTGGGTTCTGTATTAACTCTTTATATTCTTTCCACCTCTGTTGGTTCATTTCTTGGTCCTTTGATCGCCCAATTTATTTCTGAATCTCAATCTTTCAGATGGGTTGGATGGTGGGGTGCTATCATCAGTGGTATTACATTAGTAGTCGTGCTTTTTGCCTGCGAGGAAACAGTATTTGACAGATCTCGTTACTTTACTGTCTACGAATCGTCAACTGCTATCGAGTGTCCAGTAGATGACATCGAAGAAAAGAAGGAGGACAACAATACCCAAGATCCAGCATTTGTTGCTGAGGACTGTAACGAAAAGACTATTGTTGAACCTGAATCTCAAGCTAAACAAGAAAAAATGCTTCCATATTGGAAGAGAGTTGCAATTATTACCCCATCTCCTTATTTAGTTGGTTTTGGTGTCAAGCAATACATCAAGAGGTTCTTTGTATACTTCAAAGTCTTCACTCTTCCAGCTGTTTGGATTTCTGGTTTACTTTGGGGATTACAGGATGCTTATATGACCTTTTTCTTGACCACTCAAGATACATATTTCCCCGAAGCTCCTTGGAATTACTCAGAAACAGGTGTTGCGATCATGAATGTAGCAACTTTAGTTGGTGCTGTATTTGGATGTATTATGTCTGGTGTCTTTTCTGATATTCATGTGCTATGGCTTGCGAAGCGTAATAATGGTGTATTAGAGCCAGAATACAGATTGTGGTTATTATTTATTACATTAATCATCTCGCCAGTTGGTTTAATTATGTTTGGTGTTGGAGCCGCTAAGTCATGGCCAGCTCCAGTGATTTACATTGGTTTGGGTTTCATTGGTTTTGGTTGGGGTTCTATTGGTGACACTGCAATGTCTTATTTAATGGATGCATATCCAGAAATTGTTATTCAAGGTATGGTTGGTGTTTCTATCATCAATAATACTCTTGCTAGTATCTTTACATTTACATGTTCTTATTGGCTAGATGCATCAGGTACATCGAATACTTACATTGCTTTGGCTGTGATTGATTTTATTACAATTGCATTTATCGTTCCTACTTTAATCTGGGGTAAGACTTGGAGAAAAGTCACCAGAAACAGGTATGTTGAAATGGTTGAATTAACCTTAGGTTTAGGCTGAACTGAACAGAGAGAAATGAACCTTTTACTATTACATCCTAGAATTGAAAAAGTGTTTTTTTTTTTCTCATATTTATTGGTATATAATACAGATGTACAAATAATAATCCTTTGTTGTTTTCAATATGTTTTATTAGCGGTTTTTATGTAGTCAGACCGTAACGAGGTTATTTTATTTATTCTTGAGCGTCATTGCTGTTGCTGCTGTTCATATAAGCAGATAATTCATCATCTAAATCATCAATTGACTTCTTTGCTGGTCTTGGCTTTCTAGCTGGACGATTTTGATTCCTTCTTGGATTATGTGCTCTTGGTGGTCTATTTTGTCCCCTAGGAGCAGCTATTATACGATCAGCCAACGAAGTAGCGTTTTCCACAATTAAAATCTTACCCATTGCCTTTTTACCATCAAACTTGGAAATAGCAATAGAATTGTTTTCCGTATTATCAGCTTCAAAACAAACGTATGCAACTGTGTCTCTTTCTGGATCAAACTTAATGAATTCCACAGTGGCAATACCACTAAATAAATTAGATAAATCTTCACCGTTTAAATCGTGGTGGATATTTTTAACTCTCAAAATAGGTCTTCCATCAGCAGCATGAGCAATTTCACGAGGAATCGAGCTTGAAGATGCGTATCGTGGCGGTCTTCTTTCTTGTGGATGTTGGTGCTAGATAAATGTTAGTATACCAGCGATTATATCCCTGTATTGAATCATATACTTACTGGTTTACTCACCCTAGGATGTGGTCTTCTTTTAGGACCTCCACGACGGTTACCCCTAACTGGTTTATTTTCTCCAATGATATCATCCAATGACTTTTCTAAGAGTGATTCAGACATTACAATTATTAATATATATATATGTATCTAGTTAATCATTCATATATGCAAATTATCTTCAATTGAACATTCGTTGATAAATACAAAAATGACACAAAATCAATATCACAATTTTCTATTATAAACTATATGTCTGTACTATTATAATTACTTAGTCTTCTTACCAGATGTCTTGAAATGATCACTTTCTTCATATCTAATTCCAGAGACCTTACCATCACCATCATGAATCTCAACTTTCCTTAAGTAGTCGAGTGGTTGCAACTTTGGCCAGTTCACAAATTGATACCCATTGGTATTAACATACAAAAGACTCTTGATATTGAAGAATAAACAACTTCCTATCACCAATAGGTTTCTTAAGTCAGTAATCGAACCTCTTGGGTAATAAAACATGGCAAACAATACCAAAAATGAAGTTCCCATCAAGTATGGCAAGAGTTGAATATATGGTGGACGTCTATCAATAAGCGGAGAGTTAACGGCGTCTTGATATGGCTTGTAAGTACCCAATGCCACGTCATAGGAGTCTTGACGACTACCATCAGTGTAATTGTTCTTGTAGTAACGAGTAATGGAGTTAATTAAATCGTTTAATGCACCCTTACGAGTTCTCTTGCTTGTTCTGGTGTAATCAGTCTTTAAGGCACCGGTACCAGAGTAGGCAACGGAGACAGCGTCCGCATTATCGGCCCAAAAACTTTGGAAGAATAAATTGAAAGATGGATCCAAAATTTCCCATGGGGTGGTCTCATTGACTGGAAGATATCCGCTTGATTCTAATTGGTTTTGTAACACCCAACGTCCTAATGTAGATTGTACAACATTTGTACGATCCAAACAATCCATACAGTTGGTTCTGACTACCTTCTTTTGAACAGACTTGATTTCATTGGCAGAAACGTCATAATGGAAATACTCACCACTAGTGTATCCAAGATTTAACAAGTGGTCTAACAAGAGCTTCACTCTGTCCCATCTCATCTTTCTACATTCATGATGGAAATCGAAGTAAATATATTTGACCTTTTCGTTGAGTGGGCTAGGTAAGTTGCTGACAGCGGATTCATAGGCTTCCTTAACTGGTAATTCATAACCCTTCTGATTGACCAAATTAACACAATAATTTGTTCCGTATAACTCCGTTTGTTCTTTAAAATGCTTAGTGGCTGCATCTAACGAAGATTGAGACGAGATGACAAGGTTTGGCTTGTATTTCAAGTTATTAATTTCACACCAGTAAACGGGGACAGAACCTCTGGTTTGTAAGAACGAAAAGACTTGATTATCGCTGGTAGTAAAAATTTGTTCGGTTTCATTAAAATTGGCTACGTCCCCATCGACATCAATACCACGACGGAAGTATCTGGTACCAGCTCTCTTGACAGAACGACGAGTCAATAACGCAAATTCCAATCTTTGGTTTCCCTTAAACACAGCACTGTGGGACTTAAAGTAACCGTAAATTGCTGGCGTGACGAACACTTCAGCTCCGTGTTGAAGAAGCTCCTGGCACATATAGGCATTCCACCAAAAACGTTCATCACGCTTGACTGACGTCTGGGTGAACAGTCTTTGTAAAGAATTCGTCAAATCATACAGGCTGTCCACAGAAAAGTACAATGTAGCATTATTGAGGTGCTGGGTTAATAATTCCACGTACTGGGTTTCTTCGTGGCTCTTAGACACTGATCCTAAAGATAAGATCTTGAATGAGTCCACCTTAGCAATATCGTTACCCAAAATCGAACCAGCAACGGTATGTCTGTCCACAACCACTATATACTTGTTGACCTTCAACTTGATGCATCCAAGAATAACTGAGATCCCATTCCAGGTACTACCAGCTCCAATACTGGAATACACACCTGGCAAAGTTTCTGATACTTCTGTGCTGTTTGAACTCAAAAAAAGGTATTTCTTACTGCGCACATCACGAAAGATATGTGTTCCATCAGGAGCAACTGTATAAGTAAGTCCCATACTTTATAATTGTTCTATTTATCTAATATAAATAAACAATATATATCATATTCTAATCTCAGAACTATTTACAAAATTAACCGCTCATAATTATATGCAGTACATAAGAATCGTTCTGATTACAGCGCTTGCCACTATTAAAGCGATAGATATATTTACAACAGAGGAATAATCAAGTATTACTATAATATTAAAGGAAGATGAGCGGGTTTAAACTCAGCTGTACGCTTTCAGGACATGAACAGGATGTTAGAGATGTGAAAACGATACTGGATACAGCAATTGTATCGGGACTGAGAGATGCAACTGTCAGAATCTGGGAGCAGATTGAAGATGGAGCAGGATGGTCTCAATCGAATGGTATCGGTTCATTAATTGCATTCAGCTCACCAACTGGATCTTTTATTAATGCCGTGGACTCTGTAGAGACATCACAGGGCCCCTTAGTGGCAGGTGCTGGTAAGGATGGGATCATTTACTTGAGTGAAGCCGTTGCAAGTGATAGAAAACCGGGCGACGATTTTGGAAAGTTACAATTAGTTGGACACGAAGGGAATATTTGTTCGTTGGACACAAGAAACGGGGAGATCATATCTAGTTCGTGGGATTCTACTGCTAAAGTGTGGGATTTGGATACTTGTAGTGTGAAATTTGACTTAAAGGGCCACGAATCGTCAGTATGGGACGCCAAAATTATCGATGAGAATGCCTACTTGACCTGTTCTGCTGATAGAACTATTAGATTGTGGTCCGGAAGCCATGAGGTTGATAGATTTGTGGGACATACTGACGTGGTTCGTAAATTGTTGATTCTCCCAGGAGGAAAACTGTTTGCGTCGTGTTCCAATGACTGTACAATCAAAATCTGGGATTTAGAAACCGGTAATGTGCTACAGACCTTGCATGGACATCAATCATTTGTGTATGATTTGGCTTTGTTGCCTAATGGAGACATTGTTTCTACCGGTGAAGACAGAACATTTAGAGTGTGGAGAAATGGTGTGGTTATACAAGCAGTCACTTTACCATGCATTTCTGTTTGGTGTGTAACAGCATTTGCAAATGGAGACATTGCTGTTGGTGGTTCAGATAACACGGTTAGAATTTTCACCAGAGACGAAGATAGAGTTGCCCTGGAAGAATTGTTGAAGGAATTCAAAGAATTAGTGCAACAATCAAGCATAGCAGAAGAATCACTCGATGGACTCAAGAAAACAGATATACCTGGCTACGAAGCATTAGAAAGACCAGGTAAACAAGAGGGTGAAACAATCATGGTTAAGAATGCGGAAGGTACCATTGAAGCACACCAATGGTCCACTGATGAATGGGTAAAAATAGGGGACGTGCTTGGTTCATCCGCAGCTTCTGGAAGCAAGAAGGAATTCAACGGTCAGTTTTATGATTATGTATTTGATGTTGATATCGAAGATGGTGCACCACCATTGAAGTTACCATACAATTCTAATGATAACCCATATACTGCCGCTCAAAAATTCTTGTCAGATAACGAATTACCTTCTTCGTATACAGAAGATGTTGTTAGATTCATAATGAAGAACACCGAAGGATTTAAATTAGATCAACAGCAACAAGCCATTGAAAACCCTTATGCTGATAGACCAGCAGTTCCAGAGACCAAACCAGTTAGAAATGATTCAGCATTGAGTGTTATTCCAGAGAAAACATATATACATTTCAAGGACTACAAGGCTGACCAATTAATTAAAGGATTAACTAAATTCAATAATGAGCAACAAGATGAATTAAAGCTTTCACAAGTAGATATTGACTACATTTCCAATAATTTATGGACTTTGCCATCGAAGGAGGCATTTAAGTTAATTACGGAAAGTCTTCCGAACATTATAGGAAAGTGGACTGGTCCATCATTATTGATTGGATTCGATTTACTTAGAGCTTGTTTATCTAAGTTGACTATAGTGGACATAGTTAAATCTGAAACCCTTCCAGGTGATATTCTCAAGTACATTGATATCGGTCTCCATAATGTCAATGAATCCACTCTTGCGCTATTTATGATGGTGTTGAAGATATTGAACAATTTAGTGGGGAATGCACTTTTCATTCAAATTTTTATAAATCCTTCTGATGATGGCAAATACCATTTCAATGAATATTTTGAAGACTTATTGGAAAAGTTAGTGAGAATCACCAAAACATTATCATCATCATCAATCGCCACTGCTAATAAACACTATGCCACATCAGCTACATTGATTTCCACCTTTACATACAATTTATCAGTATACCATTTACAAACATCATTATTGAATTCAAATCCAGGCTCTAATGAGCCTATTCTTGGATTTATAGATAAGATTGGTGAAACGTTATTGCATGCCAACCGTGAAGCTGCCTATAGATTGCTCATGAGTATTGGAAACTTCAAATATGATAACGTATATCCAATAACCCCATCCTGGCTTCCATCTACGTTGGATTCTTTCTCTAATGACGAAGAAGCCAGATTTAGAAACCTTACTAATGATATTAAAACTTTATAAACTTAATCATTTATTAGTTACACACCCATATATTATTTTTTTTAAATATAAAAAAGTACATTGATATTTTGAATTCATGCAAAGACTTCGTATTTCATCTGTAACCCCAGCAAATGTTCAACGGTCTTTGATATATATGTATATATCAGTTTATTAGAAGAATAATTCAGGAACCTTGTGTACGTACTTAACGAGATTATTGGCTACATCAAGATTTAAGTTATCTGATAATTCCACAATAGAATACGCATTAATCTTGAGTTCTGTAGCACTAACTTTACCAATAATTTCATAAATTTTGTTAATTTCCATGGTTTCTCCAGTGGTTAATGATACTTCTACTGGACCACTACTAAGTAACGTCGCAGTTGATGCTGATGGATCGTACGATTCACATTTCCCTATTAAACGTACAATCTTTCCTTGATGATCTTGTAACAAAGTAGAGTTAATTCTTATACTAGCTGCGTCCATATCCTTCTATTAATGTGTTTTATTTCTTTAAAAAAGTGATGATACTTTATAGTGAATAACTTCTCTAGCTATACTAAATAACGCGTACTATATCAAAGGCGTGCAATTACCAAATTATAAAGGCTCTCATTAGTAGTGATTTTTTTCATGATATATTGATTATGATTAAGGCTTCATTCTCTATATAAAGTCTATGTAAACAGTCCATTATCTTAACAATGACATAATTCGCCTAAGAATTCCTTAAGGTTACCTTTTTCTTGTGCTCTCATTAAGCTTTCACCGATCAAGAAACCATCGACGTCTTCTTGCTTGTAGTTCTTGACATCTTCGACATTGGTAATACCAGACAACGCCAATACGATACATGGACCGGTTCTGATGGTGTTGGACTTGGCATCCTTGACTAAGGAAGTAGTGGTGTTTAAGTCAACATTGAAGTTGGTCAAGTTACGGTTATTTACACCAAGAATGAGTGGTTCAGCAGTGGAACCATTGAAATTAAGTTTAAGAGCAGCAGATAATTCGACATCGTTGTTAATTTCTACTAATGGAACCATGTCTAAAGACAAAGAGTATTCATAAAGTTCTTGCAATAATTGGCCATCCATCAACATCTTGACAATCAACAAAACGGTATCGGCACCTGCCAATCTGGCTTCCAAGATTTGGTATTTATTGAAAATAAATTCCTTTCTCAAAACAGCAGGTCTCTTGTAATCCTTAGCGGTAGGAGTATCCACTACTTTACGGACCAACGATAAATCGTCCAATGAGCCTTTGAACCAGTTTGGTTCAGTCAAGACAGAGATAGTAGAACAACCGTTAGTTGCATAAGCTAAAGCTTGTTCAGCTGGGGACGCCAGTATGTTGATGTCACCCTTGGAAGGAGAAGCACGCTTAAATTCCGATAATATAACCGACTGGTTTAATTCTTTCTGAGTATACATGAGACGTTCGTAAAAATTAATCACTGGTGGTGCAATTTTCATTGAGTATGCAATTTCTAAGTCTTTGAAGGATTTACCAGGTAATTTTTCAATTTGCAAGTAGTCTTCTTGACGCTTCTTGTAGATCTTGTTCAATATGTTTCCCTTTTCAATAGTACCAGCAGTGGTAGGGTTAGATTCTTCCCAGGTACCACCGGTAACTGTCAACAAATTATCGATCATGATTCTTCCTGATTCGGTCAAAATAGATTCAGGGTGGAATTGCACACCTTCAATGGTATATTTCTTGTGTCTAACACCCATAATGATTTCTGGGTTGGTTTCAGTACTGGAAGTGACTTCAAGACATTCTGGTAAAGTCTTGAAAGTACCAGCTAAGGAATGGTATCTAGTGACGGCTACCAGTTGTGGGACATTCTTGAACATACCCTTGGCATCATGCTTAATAGTAGTAGTCTTACCGTGGACAATTTCACCGGCATACTTGACATCACCACCAAATACTTCAAAAATACATTGTTGTCCCATACAAACACCGAAAATTGGAATTTTACCCTTAAAGTAGCTGATAACATCCTTAGAAATACCGGAATCTTCTTCTGGATTACCTGGACCTGGTGATATTAATATAGTATCTGGTTTTATTTCATTCTCTATGGTAGCGATGTCGATTGCATCATTACGGAAGACATCGACTTTTTCACAGTACTTGGATTCACACAAGTACTGATATATATTCCAAGTAAAGGAATCGTAATTATCTATCATTAAGACATGTTTCTTGTTAATTATATCTCCCATTTTAGCTAGGTCAATGTATCTAAAACCACCTATTTTTCACTTTAAGCTATACTTTAAAACCGGTTTGACTCATAAAAAAATATATTTCTACATGTTAGCCTAACAGGTTTACAGGTTTTAAACATTACACAAAATCATATTACTTTCAGTTATTTCGCATCTAACATATATATATATATATTGTACCTAATCTAATATTATCTAATATTATCTATGATTTTTTAGCTTTTCTTGTTCTGCTTCTGATTCTCAGACTAATTGTATCATCCTCTTTTTTTACATCAATTTTACCAGTGTTCTTGTCAGAAGATTCAATCTCCACTCCATGAAGTATCACGGAACTGACTAATTCTAAGATCAACATGAATAATGACGATAAGATGGCTAAACAGTAGTTAGAAATACTAACACCGATATCCAACCATGAACCTTCAGTTCTCACCAAGAAAAAGAAATTCAATGATAAAAAGTCACTAGTGGAGATAATCAAAGTGGAAATAGTGAATTTTCTTATTTCTAGTTGGTTGTTCATAATTCCCAAACATGTAGAAAGTAAAACATAAGGAATGATAAGTTTAAGCATTAACAAGGCTCCCATAGAGAAAGGGTCAAAAATTGGAATAAGTCTGTAAACAGAATCCAACGAAAACGATGAAATAGATGAGATATTACCTGTTCCAAAGAATGCAAATTGAAGGAAAAAGAATCCGATAATGGTAATTCTGATAACCTGTAACCAATATCCCGGAGGCAATTTACCATTTTTCTCTTGTTCTTCTAATATGAGGGATTTAGAAAATTTCATATCCTGTTCAATGGTAAGCCATTGTAAAAGGACAAGAGTGTATCCAACATAAAATAATAACTCAAAAGAAATGGACAAGATAGTGAAGGTTGGGGCAAAAGTTAAAAAGATAATCAATAACCTTAATTGGTAATCCTTCGAAGGTTTGCGAACATACATCAAAGGAATTAAAACCAACGAAGTGAAAAAAGTTACCCAACCAATAACTTGAGAATGTAATGGCAAACCAGTTCTGTTTTGTAACGATTTTACAGAGACATTAGTGGCATATACCATTACCAAGATTAGTAAAATTTGAACCTTAACCATGTTTTTATTGTATGAGTCAATGTTCCTCTTGAAAACATACTTTGAACCTATAATACCCGTTACAATAGCAGCAAATGCACCAGCATTAATTTGAGCCAAACTTTCGGTTTTAACAACATCTAAATTAGTGAATGTACACATAGCACAACAGCTAATGAACCAAAATATCTTTCTAATTGCACGAATATTTGATGTAGTGACCATCAAAGGATATAGACCAATTAACACGAAAATAACAGAGAACATAAATCTTTCAAAAAATCCATATACAATACCTTCGTACATTCCAAGGAATGAAATTAAAATAAATATACGGGTAATGACAGGAATACCAAAAAGGAATTGGTTTAAGCCCTCAGTTAAGTATACTTTATCCCTTAGAATTGAATACCAAAAGTATAATGGGAAAAGAGCGTACATGTAATAGTTGAATGGTGAATTTTGGTAGAAAAGGATATAGCCAATGGATAATGACAAAGTAGTAAATGATGTGATTAAAACAATAGATGACTCAGGTTCCGAAACAGAATTTTCGTTCAAAATGAACAATTTTAAGAAAATAATGAATGAATATATAATCCAACCAATAAAACCTAAAGTCACAATTGATCTAAGCATTGCCCAGTTATAAGTTTGTAAATAGTTCAACCCATCTAAAGCTGTTTTCATTAATTTATCTGAAAGTTCAATTGCCTTCTTTTCAGCGACCAATAATTTGTCACTAGAAAGTTCTGAGTTTTCTAAAACTAATAATAATTCTTCTATTTCTGATTTATAAGATTCAATAGATTTTTCTTCGAAATGATTATACGGAGTAAATTTAAATTGGTGATTGTATACTTCAGCTTCTTTAACTAAGTATTGCTCTACAATCGCTAAAGCATTAGCATATAACGCCTTAGTTTTCGCAACCAATCCTCCATCAATATAGTTCAATGGTAACCCACCAACCGAATTAGCTGGATAATTAGCACCAATCAAGTATGCCATTAACGAAGCAATATCAGCTTGCTTGACATCATTTCTGACCAAATGGTCAAAGTCCCATGTGTCAAAGTAATCAGCTTCATATCCGCTATTCACCGGATCTTGGATTTCTAATTGGGCTTCAATATCAGCTAAACTAGATAATTCCTTTGGCTTATTTACACCTGCACCCCAGGCAATCAACGGGGTTCTAGTATTGTTAGGGTGACCGTCACCATGAGAACCAAAATCAGACATGCCGTGGTCTGCAGTAAAGACGAATGCAGATTCTTCATCACCGAAGAATTCGTGGATTCTTGGAACTAATTTTGACAACTTATCATCAATATACTTGATATTGTCGTAATATTCAGCCGAAAACGGTCTATATGCATGTCCAGCAGTATCAGGACCTAGTAAATGTAAGAAGAAAACGTTACCTTCTTGATGTAATTCGTCATGTAAAGTCTCATTAGTCGTCAGCTCTTCCATAAGCTCGTCAAAGTGCTTAAACACAAACGAGTCTAATTCAATGGAGCTTTGAGTGAAATCTTCGAATTCGTGGCCATACATGCACACGTCGATTCTGCCTGGAACTACGTTATCACCATATGCGAACATAGGCAAGATATCTGGTGATCCAAACGAGTATGTATGGGTTGATTGGTTGAAGAAGGAATCAAAATCAACAGGGTTTTCTTTCCAACCTTTAGTAACTGCCGAGACGTCTTCATAAAAACCAGCAATCATGGCAACGTGTCCTGGTCTTGATTCTGTAGGCATTCTGGTATTTGAAATACCCCAAGTGGCCTCGTTCAACACCAAACTTCTCAAATATGGCGCCAAATACTCTTCTTCGCCTGTATTAGGATGTGTAAGTTTTTGGAATGTCTTATCTGCTCTTAAACCATCCCCCACAATAAGAAATAGTCTCTTCGCTGGCGGTGAATCTGTGGACTTATGGTTCTGCATTCCATGAACCAACGGCAGCACAAAATAGATATCAAAGATCGACCATAAGTAGAAGAAATGAAACAACACTCCAACTGCTAGCAACAATTGTCGATTTCTGTTCATTATTATATGTAATTGTAGATAGTTGAAATCAATTAGAAATATACTTATTACTGAAAAATCTCAATAATTCGATCGCGTATTTAGACCATCTACCAAGGTTAACTACAGAATATAAATAAATTTACTCTAAAAATAATACATTAAATCATTAAATAAGGGGTTCTAAACATAAGTATATGGTGCTATATATTATTGGGATTAGTGATTTTCATCCAGTTGCAATTCTGCTTATAGACGTTCATCGTATTATGGAATTCTCGAAGCAGATCGTTGAACTCTTGCATTACATTTAGATCTCTCTGAAGACATTGTTGGTAGGTTTCAAAGGCCGAAGAATCAGTGTTAATTAAGTCAAAGTACTCCTCATCCTTTTTGCATCGTTCAAGCTGATATTGCACAATGAGCTTTTTGTAGACAAGAAATTCTTTCTCATAGTTATGAATGGCTTTCACATACACATCCCACACTTCTGGTGTTATTACCGTACCTTGGATCATGGGTGGTACCTTTGGTGGTGTATAATTGTGAATTTTGGGAGAGGCATGGAGATCCAACACCGTTATATTTCTAGGTTTCTTTACGGCATCTCCATTAGAAACAGAATGTCCAGAAACGGTGTTCTTGTTTATTGGTGTATACAATGTATCAGCATTAGAGGTCCCATCACTAAATTCCGCCCGTTTATGTTTCTTTGCACTATAGCCAGAACCAGCACCACTGGTTTTTCTAGTCTTTTTATTGGAATCAGCTGGTAAACTATCATAGAAGTCCTTGAAATTGACATCTGAGATATCATGAATAAGATTTTCTTTGAGATCATCCATACCGAAACTCTGTTCACTTGAATATTTTGTTCTTTTAGCTGTTTTGACTTTAGTGGCTGGACGCGGGTCATTTCTGATATTACTAGTAGGAATATTGGAACGTCCCCTGGTAGGGGAAAGCGATTGACGCTTCTGGTACCGCTTCTCAGGCAGTTGGCGTGAACGGAGACTCATATCATTCTTGAATAAATTATGGATGTGGGTGTGGGTGGCATTTGAATTAAATGGCTTATAATCATCTTCAACTTCATTCGTAAACGATACAAATTCGTCTTCACTGGACAATGAGTTAGGACTGGATAAACCTGATATTTCTGGTACCAGTGTAGGCGCTGGTACCTTTTTCTTCTTTTTTATTCCTGCGTTAGTTTCATCCTCTACCACTATTGGATCGTCTGAGCTATAGCCATGTCTCTTGAATTCTCTTGATGGCGATTCATTTTTCTCGCTCTTGACATACATATTACCGTTTGTATCACTATTATATACGTTACTCTTAATTTCTTGGTCATATTCATCACTTTGTCGTTCTAACGGATTCAGATTTTGATCCCATTGTTTTCTGTATGCTTCTTTCTTTCTTTGAGCATATAGTAACTCAGCAACTCTCTGTCTTTCATACTCCTGTTCTAATTCTCTCTTTCTGAGTTCTGCTTCTTCCCTCATACGAATTTCTTCCACTCTTTCACGCTCCTTCTTCAATAATTCTTCTCTTTTCTTCTTGAATATTTCCTCTTCCTTCTTCTTTTTGGCAGCTTTCTCTCTTCTTTCTTTCTCCAATTCTCGTTCCTTCTGCAACCTAGCTTCTTCTTGTTGTTCTTGTATGTTATCACCAGAATAAAATTGCTTATAAAATCCGTAATAACTATACTTATTGGAACCAAATGGATTATAGCTATTACTAAACATAGATTTGATGTTAACATCCGGTGGAGATGCTTGTGATTTGACAAAGCCATGCTTTCTATCGTATTCTTTTCTAGACTCATCAGTTTTGAGCAGTTCGTATGCTTCATTGATCCTTAAAAAGTATTCATGATGGGTCTTATCAGGAGTTTTATCAGGGTGATACTTTAAACAAAGCTTTTTATAAGCTTTTTTAATTTCATCAGAAGATGCTGTATGTGTTAACCCCAACGTTTGATAGAAATCCTGGGATGTGTCTTTGAACATGAAAGTATGTGGATGTTTAATATATTATGTTCATTAAATAAAAACAAATGATTTTGATCTCGAATTTTCTAATGATCTTTATATTCTGCTACACACACTAGGAGAGATTCTACTATCATTTATATACTTAATGAACCAGTTACAATATATATTTGCTAAGCTGGTAGTATTATAAATATAAATATATCAATATCCATTTTGAATGTAGCTTTCACTTTTATTTAGTGCCTGGGACATGCTATTTGTGAATGTTTACAAATGTAAAATACAATATGAAACAATAAACCAATTCAAAGATATATAACGATTATATAGATGAAGTAATATATTAGTATTTATATGTTCTTCAATTTTTGTTATGTTCCATCTATATACTTGTGGTAATAATTTATGATTGGATAATTGTAATTATGCATGTAGAAATATGCTATTCTTCAATTTCACCAATTATCTGTAGAAAGTAGAAATAAAACGTCATAAACAATGTAATAGAATTATGAAATGGCTAGGTACATAATATAAACAAAAGTACTGTAATAGCTCAAAATATATCGTTATACGTTCACCATATGTAAATAATTTTTTTTTATTTTTCCATTTTCTTCTATATCAAAATTAGATTTTTAAATCATTGGATGTTTAACTATCCTTAGATAAAGGGTCTTCTAGATTCATTTTGTCACGGTTGATTTCATTATTTATTCCAGTTCTTTTCATCACAAACCTTCTCAAAATTTCCATAATTCTAATTCTAGTTTCAATATTTTTGATTATATCAGTCTGAACTATTCCAATGATCCCATCTTCTTTAAAAGCAAGGGAAATTGAAGTAATTGGACTTATTATACTAATCTGTCTCAAAAATTTTGAACCAAAAATGTCAAATTTATTATTTCCCTTTTAAATCTCATTAGAAGTGACATGAAGAAGGTTAATGCATTATTCACTATTCTACAAACTTACCAGTAGATTAGTCAGATAATTCGTAGTCTTAATTGCCCACAAAAATTAAATATTTTTTTAACCAAGGTGTATTAAGGGTCGTATAATAGAATCACTTACGGAATTATTGACGCTAGTTTGCTTGGTATTTCCCTACAAAAAATTGGCATATACAACCAGTCCAAAGAACACATTAAATTATTTGACTTGACTTTTGATTTCTATAGCTAATTAATATATACTTTTTGTTTCTAATCCATTTGTGGGTATATAACAAGTATCTAATACACTAGACTGGTATTGTATTTGCAATAATTTGTAGCGCTGCTCAATCATTTTGTGTCATAGAATCATTTATCCGAACTGGTATTTTCAAAACTACTATCTAATATATTATATTGTTAGATTTTGAATTGCAAATTAATTATCAAGTGACATTGATGTAGTGAAAGACAACCATGTTCACCCGACAACAGCATTAATTAAAATAGGTATTCTGAATATTTATCCAATAATTGAATACTTGTTTAAATGGTTCATAGCTGGTGCCACGGCGCTAATTAAAGATTTTGTTGTGAATCATCATCAGATAGTATGTAAATATGAGCTAGGTATATATAAATTGGTATTGATTTAAACTCAGTAAATCAAGATATAAAATTTTTTATCAGAGCTAGTAATTCAAAAGTAATATACACATCGTAGGAATTATCTAAGGCAGCCATGGATAATATTCAACTTTTTCATCCAGATGAAAGGGCCTAACCAAAATGTCCCATTCTTCACTTACCGGATATGGCTGTTCAAATATATCACACAACGCTTTATGTTCTGCTTTTATTTCTTCAGGATTAACACTACTGGGTCTAGATTGTTTTTGTTTTTCATCGTATTTAGAATATCCAAAATCAATCAAGTACACTTTTTTCTCACTGCTCGAGAACAAAATATTTCTTTGAGCTATATCGCCATGCAATATATTATTTGCATGAATGATTCGTAATTGGAATTTGGCTAATTCATACGTTTCTGTGTTCACTGGTAACTTGTTTAATTCGGGATCAATGTACTTTAATATGATAAATGGTCCTAATGCATGATAATGCTCTTCAATAAAAAATTCGCCAAATACCTTATCTTGCTATATGTATAGACTATTGAACCTGTTGTCCATTGATAATTTTTCATATGCTACTTTTTCCGATGAATAAGCTCTTCTACATGTTTTAATGCACGTATCTTTAGAGATCTCAGTACTTCCGTGAACTCTTTTGAATTTAAGAGGATCAAATACCTTAACAATAAGTTGTTCATAATCAGTTAAATCATCAGAATTTTTAATATATTTTACAACATCTGTGTGCTTTGCCTTGAATATCTGAGAATTATAATAGAACCCACTCTGTACATCTATGTCTTTGAATGCACCAAGTTGAATTCTTTTTTTACAAAATTTCAAAGTATGTATCCTCTCCATGCAGTGCAATTTATAACTAGGTTCCAACTCCATCGCTAAGCTGGTCAAAGAGTTCAAGTACTCTTCGTCAGTCATGCGAATATAATTGTAAATCCTGTCTAAACATTTTATGTCGGTTTTGAGTTTGTCTAATTGAAATGCTTCATAAATAAAAGAAGTAAGTGCTCCCATCAAGGTCAAACCTGTTGATTGGCAATCTACTAATTTATAAGTGAGTGGAACATACTTC
Organism: Schwanniomyces pseudopolymorphus; assembly: GCA_030583345.1. Classification (NCBI taxonomy): domain Eukaryota; kingdom Fungi; phylum Ascomycota; class Pichiomycetes; order Serinales; family Debaryomycetaceae; genus Schwanniomyces; species Schwanniomyces pseudopolymorphus. Next base: position 20,787 of record JAJMIA010000041.1, on the reverse strand, counting down.
GGACCTTCTGAGATATCTGCTCTCTCGTGTGCAATATCTAGAGCTTTTTCAAGATCAATTCTAACCAAAATAACTGTATATGAGTCAGTTAAGATCCCACTGTTTTTATGGTCTGAGAGCATTTCTGCTAAAAGTTGAACGACGAAGCTATTCATTTTCTCCTCATTAAAATCTACTTTCTTCTGGCCTATCATTAAAGGTAATTTTTTCACTTCTACAACAGCAAGGGAATGTTTTAAACCTCCATCCATATAAGCACAAAGGTCTGGATAAGAGTCAAAAATATCGTTCGTTTGATGTGGTACTCTAGTTTGCACCCCCGTTGGTCCAATAAAATTCTTCTCTTGAATTTGTATTTTCATTCCTAATAGAGCTGCCAAAAATTTTGCATATCGGTTTAAACAAGAAGTCCTTAAATACATTTCTATATGCACTTTCTTCTATACGATGAATTTCATGAATATATTCATAATCATTATCAAATTTTAGTCTGAGAAACCGCTCAATTATTGTTTCCCTTTGATCAATAGTGAATCATCCTCAGAAAACAAGTTAGTATTCAATATTTTTTTTAAGTTATTTTCAAACTGCAGTAGTGGCATTTCACTATTCTCTCTGAATTGTATTTCGGAAAACGTTCCGGTAAGAATATTTTTTGATGCAACACTATTAGACGCTTGGGTAAGATTATATGGGTTTATTACATAGCTGCTTGAGTCAAAAAATTCATATTCAGTGGAAGGGATCACCATGAAAAATATATATGCAACTTTCCATCTTGTATAATCATCTCTTATAAACTGTTCAAATGCTTGATAAATTGAAATTAAGTGATTTTGATTCAGGGTTCCAAAAACACTTAGTGTCAAGTCTTTATTTGTGACATAGGTGTCGTTTGGAAACAACTTTGTAAAATCAGAATTGATAATTGAAAAGTTAGCAAAATCGTATTGACTGGGGTCAAGGTAATCCTCTTTATGGAAAATATGTTTTGTAATGTTTTTGTATAATTGATTTATCTCCATCTGTATAATTGTTAATAAGAATATAAATACTTGGTTCCTATTTGTGGTTATAAATGTAATTTCAATTTTAAAAGCATAAAGACTTCTTTTTGTTTACTGCAAAAAGTTTTATGCGACCAAAAATTTTATGCATATTTACTTTCGCGGTAATTGTTGCAGACATGACATTTTAGATAAACTACTCTAGTATTGTATTATAGGTTCGTAAGACTTTAAATATGATTCAGTATTATCCTCTACACGTACTCACAAGAAAAGCATTAGTTTATATACTAAGTTTGACATGCCAGTTTAATGAAAGATAGTGAGCCACACAGAGATTGTTGTAACAAATTTGATGCAAAATAATCAAGGAACCTTCATGATGGTAGGAATAATTACGTTCACTGACAATAGCCCAAGGCTATTGAATGGATGATGAAAAAGTTTTGCATTTTAAATCCATATCCGAACCAGTTATAGTCAGCTCATCGCTATTACTACGCCACAATATGAAAATCTTTTAGTGTGCAACATCAACAAAATTGGCTATAAATATGAGTTAATTTCTATAATTTCTATATATGATTTATACTTAGCAAATTACAATATACATAATATAGTTGCAAATAAAAAATACATGCACATCATACCTATTATCAAATAGTTTTTGAACAGTGTTTTCATACAACTTATATTCTGATCAAAAATCTTCAAATTATAAAGGAGAAATAGCAGATTAGTTAACCCATAATACTATACTGTTAGAACCTCTTTTAGTTCGATGACTCATGCTCTCTCTACTAAAACATACTCTTCTTTAAGCTACCTTTTTCCAAACGTATGTCACCTGTATCCCTCAATTCTTCAGGTAGATACTAAATTACTTACTCGGAACAATGTTTATCATTTTTTATGTGTCCCATCGTTTCATCTAGCCAAGTTCCATCTCGTTATACATATAAAAGCTCTGGTCCATACAGACGTCTATCTCGATAAAATACTGTCCGAAATACTCCGTTGCTGGTTCAAGTTTCCAGACTTATATGTGTCTGCTCTCTTGGAACTAACCGATTCGTAATTATTGAATTGATAGCCTCCGGCTTTACTTCAATTAACTTCTGCATATATGTAATCCGAGTTAACACCGATCTTCTGTATAATTGCCGTTGTCTTACTGCCTCTGCCATCACGCTTATCAATACTAGACATTGAAACAAGCTTAAAATCATACTCGTGCTTTGAACTTGCATTTTCGCACTAGTCCCTGAGACATTAATCGCGTATACTAACGTGATAAATACCGCTATGGATCTCTTAGCAGCCTCCTCTATTACCGTAACACAATCAATGTACGGTATTTCGTTGTTTTGCATCCTCGTCTTGCAAGTCAAGTATGTTCTAGTGACTGAGCCAATAACACCTATTGTGCAGTATGAAAAAGCACCCCATGCAGTTAGCGGTCCAAATAAAATCGTATCAGTGGTGACCAGACCTATTTGATCATAAAATGGATAAGGTCTTTTCGACATAACCGTCACGTCTATTTTTGGCAGAATTCTTGATACGATACTTAGAAAACCGGAGACAGTAGCTAAGCTGAATAATATTATGAGCTTCTTATGAAAACAAAGAACCCTATTTTGACTTCTAATCAATTATATAGTACTAGTTGAATATTATATTGTTTAATAATACAAGATTATTCACAATGATTAGTACTATTTTAGTGAAAAAATTCACTGGTGAGCAATAGCCAGTCGCATTATAAATTCATCCAATAGGATCAACACAGAGGCTTTCACTAGTGCCTATCTACTATTTTAGTAAAATAATTCACCAGTGCCTACAACCGGTAATAACCACTAATATAAGCTATTTGTAATTAATCTTGTATTATTGAACAAAAAAGTATACAACAAGTACAGCAAGTACAACAATTTATATCTGTAAATTAGTATTACACAAAATCATGGAAGCGAATTTAAATATGAATTGAAAGTGTTCTCTACTAATAGTATATAATGGTTCGTAAAATATTATCTTTCACATTCGTATTTGATTCCTACATAATGAACATAGTTCAAAATAACAGTTAGTAGTGTCTAATTGTATGTGAAAAGGCTGTTTGATGTAATCTTTGTACGAGATTAATTAAAATGGCAATAATAAAGCTTTTTATAAGCCTTTTTTACTTTCATCTGAAGATGATGCATGCAATAACCCCCCATAGTCTGATAGAAATCTTGGGATGTGGCTTTGAACATGAAAGAATGTAGATGATCAGTGTACTGTGCTCATTAAATAGAACTAAATCGTATTTTTTGATCTTGAATTTTCTAATGATCTTTGTATTATGCTACACATATTATTCTTTATTTTTGATCATCCATATATTGGACATACAACAAGTATTATGAATAACTATTCATAAACCAGATAGCCTTAATATTGTATTTTCAGTGATTAGTAGATCTGTACAATAGTTTACACAATTTTGTATCATCCCTCATTTAGTTGCAAATAAATATTATTCTACGTACACACATATCCTAACTTCTCGATATATAAACAATGTATGGAGCAGTAAATTAAACAATACGCTTGCGAGATACAAGGACTAAAGTAACAGTTTTCCTGTTTATTATTTTACATAATTCTAAAATTAATTATTAAATATATTATTAGATATCTATAGCCTCTTAAAACTTCATAACGGAATCATACACTACTAAATCTGGATCTTGCTCTCAATTGAGGTCCGTACAAGTAGAACAAAATAGGAAGACCAATCATTCCTACCAAGATGAAAGCAACAAGACTCGAACCCCAACCAACTGGGAATCTATCAGTAGCTAAATTATCAAATAAAGCCTTACCAAATAATGGGAAACAACCGGCAATGATAGATCTAAAGGCGGCACTACCAGCAAAAACTGATGCCAAGTATTGCCAGAAGGACATACTCAAGTAATTGAAAAGAGTTTGGAAAATCATGAACGCACCAACGGCGAAAATACCAGAACCAATTAAAGAGCCAATCCAATGGATATCCTTAGCAACGGTCCATGCAAATATGAAAACACCAATTGGCATTAAAACACTGGCAAGAATTGCAATTGGAATAAAAACTTCAGGAGTAACATTATCACCTCTTAATAACCTAGCGGTGAATGTCTTTCTAATGATCGAGATATAAGTAATAGCACCAATAAGAACACCAATCATAATACTAACATAAGAAACACCCATTTCAACTAAGGTGAATCCATAAGTAATGTTGTAAGCAATTGGGAAAGCTTCGAACCACAAGTATAATAAGGAGTAAACAAGAGCAAGGTAAAGATTAATGGACAATACAACTGGTTCAGTGAATGTAATTTCAAGTGGTCTCCAGAAAGTATCAGCAAGCATCTTACCCCAATGTATATCTCTGTTTTCGATTTCACCATCAGAAACAATTTTTTGATTACCAGTGACAGCTCTTAACCTTTGTGCCTTTCTACGAAGCAAAGTCTTACCATAAGTTTCCGGCAACATAAAAGTCAAGTATAAAAGACTAGCACCACTGATGATACACATAAACCAGAAAGTCCATCTCCAGCCACCCTTAACAGTTAATACTGAACCGATTAATGGACCTAAAGTTGGACCACAAACAGCACCGATAGCCCAAGTGGCAATACCAAGAGGAATGTATGGTAATGTGATAACGTCACCAATTGAGGCACCACCTGTAGCTAAACAAGGAGATGCAAAGAAACCACCTAAAAATCTAAGAACAGACAATGCAGCAATGCTCTTGGATAAAGCAGTTGGAATTTGTAAGATGAAGAAAATGAATAATGTGACAATGTAAATGTAAGTTCTACCAAATGAGGCGTTCTCAGATAATGGAGAGAAAAACATTGGACCAATACCATAACCAATAACGAACATGGTCAATGGCAAGGTAGCCTTAGTTTGAGTAGTACCAAATTCTTCCATGATTTGATCAATACCAGGAGTATAGATGGCAGATCCCATGTATACAGATGTAGTTAAAAATGCAATTTGAAGACAAAACAAAAACTTCAGAAATGTAGACCAGTTATATGGGTTTTCTGGATCATCTTCTCCATCCCACGTCACATGTATTTCATCGCTCTTACCAATGACTGTAGCAGATGATGATGCATCAGTATCTTCTTCAGATGGATTGGCTAGTTTTTCACTACTTTTAAGATCACCATTTAAATATTTATCGTCCGCCACGTAATCTTCGAATTCTTCTTTATGTTTGAAAAGCCTGTGACCCGACAAGTGGTACAGCACTCTTCCAAAAAAACTGTCTCTTAAAAATATAGCAATCATTAGTATAATTGATACAATATAATGAAAATAACATCAACATTCTACGTACATTGGCGTCTCTTTTATATTGTACAACTTGTTCTCAGAATTTCCATTATCGAAGTAAAATTTGCAATCTATAACCGTTAAACCCAGTTGCTTACTATACCACACGGAAACGTCCTATTTAGGTAAGGCCGGCAAAAGCTCATCGTTGATTTTAAAAAAATGTTTCAGCCATACGCTGCGGAGATACCATAATAGGCAATGCCGTGATTTTAATGGCTGAAATTACTAATTAGAAATGTTGAGAATATGTAAAGCCTGGCATTGCCAACAGAGGAAAAGACATATAAATACCAGTTTTTCTATATATATTGTTGATGTAACCACATCATACCTAAACTATGTAGAACATACCATACGTTCTTGTTGACCTGATTTTTTTAGCTTCATTCCATGGGTTTATTAGGACGTGTTCATCTTTCATGTGCCATTGCCGCTTGATTCTTCTCTAGCCTCTGTTCGAGGCGACTAAGTCCCAAAAGGGAAATATGACTTTATTTGCGGGTTTGTCAATTTTATGGAATTACCCAATCTAGAGAATTATGTTAAGTCAACTAGTGATTACATGGGTTAATGAGCTGTAACGTAATAATCATATAATATCTAATCTAAGAAAACGGTAAAATACGGATTTTAGCCAGATTCCCTATTCCGTTTACTACCACGTTGGATTAGATCCTTAATTCAGATCGTATTAGGACAAATTTAGTTATCTCTGCGTTGATGATTAATCTATATACAGGTTATATCCGCTATATGGTAGTGCATTTGCCGGTCATCGTATTCGTCGTATTCTTGCCTTCCGCTCCCCATTTTGAACCCCTTCTTGAAGATACAGGAATATACACGATAAACTCTAGTCATAATTGCTCATAAATATCTTTTGCCACAAGGATATATTACATTAATAAGCTGTGACGGTCTTAACTGTGATAGTCTTAGCTGTGACAGTCTTAACCGTGCCGTGGTAGAATCTCGTAGAAGTCAAGAGAATTATCAATATACTTATGATGACTGATTATTGAAATTTATCCATTAAATTTTCGAAATGTCATTCTAAACTATATATATATCAAAGCTCTATATTAATAGTGTCCATGTATTTATTTGGGTTGGTATTATACACGTTAGTCGATTTTGCACTTATCTCACTTCATGATGTTCGTGATTGCTTCTAAAAAAAGACCGTGAGATTTTAATCGAGATTAAATTCTCGATGGGCTTTGACAAATGTATTTTTAAACTTGAAATTTAATGTCAGTTGAATATAATCGTTAATATGTCTGGAGCATACGGATATTTTGATTATAAACCGTTAAAATGGGTTCAGCTCCATTTCGCAGCTAATTTTGGTGTCATTACCATTATCCAAATATGCTATTTATATTACACTTATAAAAGATATGGTTCCGCAGTTCCTAAGAAAGCCCTCAGAAAATATGTGACCATTATGATACCATTAATAGTTGGAAATTTGTTGGAATGTGTAGCATATGCTGCAAGAACAGTTTCTTCTGATTATTACAATTCTGTTGCTCCCTTTGTCGTACAGTCATTATTTCTCCAGATCGGACCTTCCTGGGTAACATCTACCACATATATTTGCTTCGCAATTCTTTCAACGGCGATCAATGCCGAAAATCATGGTTTTATGAATTCAAAATATCTTTCTTATATGTTAATTTTGGGGGAACTCTGTTGTAACTTCTTTAACTGTCTCGGAGGATATATAAAGGGGTATGTTAGTAATAAAATAGGAACAATCATAATAGTTATTACCCTAACTATTCAACTGATATTACTAATGCTATTTATAGCTAGTATTGTTACATTTTACCTCACGTACAGAAAGGTTCCTACTAAGAGAGGTACTATTCTCACAGATAGAAAACCGTTTGTTGGTGGTTGGAAGCATGCTCTTTGTGCTTTACTTTTAACGTCATTTTTCCTTCTTATCAGAATTGCCTATCGTATGTTAACATATTTAACTTCCCATGAAAATGCTGTCAATTCTAACGAAGTGTTTTTATTTGTTTTAGATGGGGCAATGACTTTAATCGCTTGTACAATCATGTCCACGATTAACTTTTCATATATTTTCAATATGATTGATTCAGAGTTCACATCTATTTATGAAAATAGAGATTTAGAATCGTTAAACTCCATGTTTTAGTATTTTGCAGATTATTAATGTCTCTTTATCTGGCTATATATGACATTATATATTTGAATTTCTAGATCAAATTACATATTTATATTACATGTATTCATTTCTATTTACATATATCGTCATTATTCGAGGGTATAAAAAAAGTTATCTCCACTTATCACCGATTTTAAAGCTACGATTATCGAATTCAGAGTATTTAGCAACTTTTTTTTATTTCCATTAGGCAATATGGTTGAAAACTATAATTTTTACTATTACAACTATACACCCACTCAATGGGTAGAGATCCATTACATTGCAATGTTTTCTACCATTTTAATTATAGTGAAATTACCAGAAAAGAGGTCTATGTTTTAGTTTTTGATTCAGGTACGGTCCAAATTGCCTGTTATATCATGTTGACCATGAATTTTCCCTTGCTATTCTGTAAGATCGATTCAGAATTTACTTCTGTTTATGAAAATGTTGATATAGAATCATTTTCTTCATATTGTGGCTTACCCTAACCTTTTATTATTATCTATATTGTGTTTATACTTTTACGTCTTTCAAAAAAAGAAAGTTAAATATTAAAAAACAAAATAATTAATCGTATATTGTAGAATGAATTGTTTTAAGCTTCATGGCATAGGTTGACTTATGGTAATGAAGTTTAGAGAAAATCGAATCCGATGTTATAAGATAAAGGTACTTAATTCCTCGAACTAAAAGAAATTTGCACCCAAAAGGTCAAATTGAAAATATTCAAATAGAACTGTTGCTTTAGAAGATGAAAAAATTATCCTTTCTAGTAGGCACCTCACACTTGACTATATTAGTTATTGGGTCCTTATCATTATTGTTGCTTTTTATTTAAGTATAATCGAACCCCGTACTTCATAAAATTACATCACTATGAAGAACACTTGAACAAATATATTTTATCTATCTAATACTGATATAAGTTCCTTTTATTACTTTTTGATACATTTGAGATAAGTAGATTGTGCCTATATTCTTGTTTTATTTGGTAATGTATTATTTACATGCGAGAAATTTAAGTATGACAATATGGTATATTTAAATTATCTAATAATTATCTAATAATACATATTTATCCAATAAAGTAAACTGAATTAATTCTTTTTGAAATTTCTTTATAGAAGATTGAAAAAATCCTGTTTTAAATAAGAGATTACCTCCTAGTTCCTTAAAAACCTTGGAATTAAATATGAATTTAAGTTTTGGTAAATGCTAGTAACTAAGAAAGAAACATAGGAAATCATCAATATTATATTTTTGGTTACCAAATTTATCAATATATTAAGATTATGGGTGTTGTTACATTTGCTAAAATTGCTGGGATTATTTTGCAAGTCGAGGTATTCACCATATAATCTTGTCAGAAATATTTTGAGATTTATGGATTAATTTTGTATAATGTATCATGTGTATGTTTCCTTTTATGATCGGTTTTCATGAAAAGTATCTGATATTTTGCCAAAAAATGGGTCATTAAATAATTCACAATTTAAATCTTTGTTCATACTTCATTTTGTAATAATATTGAAGTGCTGAAATCTGAAAGCATTTTGTCATTGGTGATACTATTTCAAGTCTCATTTGATCTAGTAAAGATTCACTACAAAGCAGTCAAGTATTTCAGATATTAATTGAAGAATTACTACAAATGTGCGATAAATATCGATCCAGTATTAGTAGAGGAAAGCTAGTTTGTGGTATTTTGAAGCACGACTGTTTTTCAATATTTTGTCTCTTGTGAACAAGTCAATAGAATAATTGCATAAAAATTTTAGTACGTTATACAGCAAAAGATATTGATGCTTGTATATGTATAATCTTAATGCTACCACAATTTATTCCTACAATTTTTTGAATTTAACCATCAAAAAAATCTACCATCAAGAAAATACCAATTAAAGAAAATCTCTTTGGGTTAGTACTAGCTCACATTAATTAACACATTATTCAATACATTAATGTAGTTAGGGTATTATATCTATCTAGAATACAGAAATACGATTATTCTACTGTAAGTGTTTCCTTCTCTATTGAAGTTTGGTTGGATTTTTGCAAAATCTTCTTAGCATACACACTTGGTTGAATCTTACCAGCAATCGATTTTTCTAAGTCATATAACAGAGAAATACCAGTATCAAATCCACCGTTGTATTCCTTTGGAAGATTTTCTTTACCAAGCCATTGTGATAAGTTACAGTGGTTTAAAATTTCGAACTTCTTCATTGTTTCAGCAGAAATGATATTTAATTTTTTGAAGAAAGTAAAAACCCAACTCATAAGGGATGGAACATTAGCAAAGAATTTTATTGATAATAATTCAGGATAATTGGCTCCAAAGAGAGAAATAATTTTTTTTGTGACAGCCTTGATCGATGGATCCATTCTCAACATAGAGACATTGTTGTAATCGTGAACTTGAACAATTTTGTTATTATCTGGACTGGTAAAATCAAGAAGTTCTAAGGATCTTTCCATGATACCAACTCTCCATCTTAAAAATTGAGATCCCGGTTTACTGGTATTAATTTCTTGTTCATCTTCAATGCAGACTTTAGCAAACAATTCCTTTGGCGACTTCAGGATACCGTAAAGGTTCCATGTACACACTTGTAAGTTGTTCTTATTTTTTGGGAAACTAGTAACTGCACCTAAAGAAGTCAATTCAGAGTCGAATTCTTCTAAGTATGCTGCAGACAACGGTTGAAACGTATTTCTCCAGTTTAAAGTGCCAATAACCTTTTCCTTAGTGACATCCACGTCATATTCGTTGGCAATTAAGAACTTCAATAAGATTTCATTTCTGGTAGCAATATCTACGTCTTCTTCATTGTCAGTACCAATCTTGTAACCATATATTTCATCGTAATCCTTATTATCAAGCGAAGATATAATTTGTGGTATCAAGTCAATCAATTTCTGAAGCTTTTCCTCCTGATCGCTGGTTATCTTTCTAGACTTAATTAGCATTGTAATTGTATATTAGAAGCTTATTATAAGTTGTAGTTCAGATTAAAATAAAACTTTTTATATCTAAAATCTTTTAAATTCGGTGATAATATAAACAAAGTCCGACAAACGGCAATGACATTAGGCAGAATATTTTCACTTAGACGAATTCCTTTGAAGAAAAGAAAAAAGTATACATAAAGGTGTGATAGACCACACCAATAACGTGTGTAGTATGTACTTAACTTACTTTTCAAGTGACATTTATACAATGGAAGAGAGGTTTCATGCCAGAAAGATTGATAATAGAAGTCGTTTAATAGAAAGTGGTGAAAAAAAAAAAAAAACCGATAAATGCGATCTGATATACTAGGGAGAATAATATTAATAATAATAATAATAATAATAATAATAATAATAATAATAATAATAATAATAATAGTATTAATAAATATTATTAATAAATACAATCTTAACGGAGCATGATTAATGATCTGAGTGAAACCGATTATTATAATATTATAATGTTATAATCTAATACTGCTGATATTATGCTTACTTGAGATAATATGCAGAAAATGGGGTACTGTGTATGGCATAATTTTCTAACAGTATTATAATCATATTCAAGTATAACATATATATATTTATTTGAAGATGCTATGTATATTGGTATTAAAAACAGATAAATTATATGATTCAACTATTTTCAGGAGTTTATTAGTGCAAAAATCCTAATGTAACTTTATAGTTGCGAAAACTGGTTGGATTTTGGAATCTTTGGCAAATATAATTGGAAGAATCTATTAGGATGCCGGTGAATAATCACATAGCAATCGATAAATATTCTATATTATTTGAATTTAATGTGGTATTAACGTTATTTACTTGTTAGTGCTATTTGGAACGAGTTTGAAACTTAAGATGTCGTTCTTTTTGACATCGACTGTACTTTCTTCGGAGATTCTATTACCATCAATACCTTCTATAGCAGCAATGGTCACATCACCCATAATTTTTCTGGCAACTGAAATGACAGTTGTACCTTTCTTGACGAGAACGCAATCTCTGAAAACATAATCACCCGAACCACCAGTAAAGTTGTGAATGTTTCTAACAGGATATACAGGAACTAAATCCAAAAGATCAGCTGCAGCTTGTAACAATTGAACCACACCAGTTGATCCAAATCTATATAATACCAAATCTCTAATGTTATCGATACGAGTACGCAATTTGTCATCAAGAGGCTTGAGTCCCGAATCAGGACCTAAATCATCTATAGTATCAACAAATTCAGTTCCCAGGTCATATTTGATGAATTTTTGATTTGCAAGTTTTCTTAAAAGCACTTCTGTGATGGATGAAGTTAATACGCATTTCAGATCTGGATGCTTTAATATGATCTTACTGACATTCTTGTCTGAGTCTGGATGGTCCATCTTGTTTAATGCTAATACAGTTGGGAACTTAACTGCCATAAATGCTTTAACCACTTTTTCAATAGTAGCATTATCCCACTCTTGTAATGGAGGTAATCCTGGTAATTGATCAAGCGCACGAGCAATCAATTGCTTATTGGCAGAATAACCACCTAATTGTTGTCTCAATGTCTCTAACGTAGTTGATTTGGTTGCGGTATGTCTTCTAGCCACCGAGCCCCATCTTTCCATAAGATTACCCAAAACCCACTGAAAAATTTCCTCCTGTAACCATTCTATATCGTTTAACGGATCATAACCTCTAGTGCTTTTACCTTCAGCGTTGGTGGTACCACTGGTATCGACAATATGAATCAAACAGTCGGCTTCGGTCAAATCACCAAGAAACTTATTACCCAAACCTCTTCCTAAATGTGCATTTGGCACTAACCCAGCAACATCAAGCAACATTATTGGCACACCACGCTTACCATCTCTACAATAGCCGTAATTTGGCTTACATTTATTTTGTTTTCCATATCTGGAACATGCACAATCCACCTCTAAGTATCCAGTAGCCTTGTTAGGATCGATAGTTGTGAACGGAAAAGCACCTACTTTCGCATTTGCATCGGTCAAAGAGTTCAAAGTAGTCGACTTACCACTCGAGGGCTTCCCCACAAGTGCTATAACGGTCTCTCTTCCCATTTTCTATCTATCTATTTAATGATTTCTTTCGCAAACTATACTAGAAGATTTGAAGAAATTTTTAGTCTGCGATTTTGTGTCACTTTCATCTGGCATCTTTAAGTTATATAAAGGCCAGGCTATACGATAATAAAGTGATAGCACATATATCAGATATTAATTTGTAGATTGAATACAATGGCATTAAACGTCAGTAAAGTTTTTGGAAACGTATTCAACGGACTTTCAACCGATTTTAAGAAGAAAAACTTCTCAGTGTACGGGCAATGGATTGGTCTTTTCACCATGCTCTTGTGTTTTGCTTTAGGGTTCGCTAACTTATTTACTATCCACGTCGTAATCGTGTTTGCTATTATTTGTATTGTTGAAGGGCTAGTGGTGATTTTTGTGGAGATTCCGTTTTTGTTGAAAATCTGTCCATTGACTGATAAATTCACTACATTTATCAGTTATTTTGATGAGAACTGGCCAAGATGCGGGTTCTACTTGTTATTGAGTGTCATCCAATGGCTTTCTTTATTATCCAGGGCAACTAGTTTGATTGTTGTTGCTGTCTTTTTTGCGTTAGCAAGTGGTTGTTACTTGTTGGCTGCGATCAAGCACCAGGAATTCTTAAAATCCAATCTCCAAGTCGCTGGATCAGAAGATTCCCTTGAGGGCCAAGTCGGTGCACACATTGTAAGAAATGTATTGTAGACGAGGTCATAGGGTACTATATCAGATTTGGTTTGGGTTACTTTTTGTTTTAATTCATGATTACGTCGGTTCTTTTTTTTGTCTTACCTTTACGTATTATTTTTACCCCTAAAACAGCGTTTTGAGAAGGCAACCACTGGCAATGCCTCTCAGAGTATAAATATAACTATTTCTATACTGCTATACACATATATAATATATTCTGAACGACATCATTTAGTTTTCAGCTTATTCGTTTTGTGTCACCAACGTTTATTATTAAAAAAATTTTCTGGAGTAGCTTGAGTAATTAGAGTATTAATATACCACCTAGAAGTATGTCAAAAGTAGCTCTATCGGCACAAGAAGGGAAAGGTGCCAACGATAGCACACATTCACTGCAGGTGGTGGGTGAAAATAAGGAGAAGAATGGAAAGGAAGTATTTCAAGATACTCGTTCTAGAGATGAGCTTGACTCATCTGATAAACAAATAACGTCACTTACATTTGAACAAGTCAACGATAATGCAGATGAACTTATTGAACTTCGTGGTGAAGGTAGATATTTTGGGGTTACAGATCCTCTGGATGGAACTACGGTGAATGCATTACAAAGTTTGGGTCCATTATGTGCCAACTGTCATAAAAGAGGCCATATTCGTGCTAAATGTAAGACTGTTGTATGTCACAAATGTGGTGTTGTTGGTCAGCATTATGAAACACAATGTCCTACTACTATGGTTTGTTCCAGATGTGGCCAGAAAGGACATGTGACTGCAACTTGTACAAACAAGGCTAAGAAGAGAACTTATTGCAAACATTGTGATACCTTTAGCCATGGTGACGATATGTGTCCAAGTATATGGCGTTCCTATTTAACATTAACTACACCAAAGAGTAGCGATGATGAAGAAACCACAGTTTTACCGGTTATTTCATGTTATAACTGTGCAAGCGATGTGCATTATGGTGATGAATGTCCAGAGCCAAGATCTTCTAGAATACCCAATATATCAGGAAGTGCATTCAGTGGTACAAATCTTCCAAAGCATTTAAGAGAGTTGTATTTTGATAGATTGAACGGAGTGAAATCGAAGAAATCAAAGAATAAGGACAGTAAGGACAAGAAAAAGAGAAACGAACTGTACAATTACAATAATAACAACAGCCACCAATACAGCAGTCAATACAATAATCAATACAGTAACCAATACAATAATAACGGTAATACTAATTATTATAATAACAAGCCAATTAACAGAAATAATGGCAACAATAGAGACTTTTATGGAGTCACATACAATAACTTCAATTCCTCAAGAGACTACCATAGCCAACCTCCCCAGCCTTCTAGATCAGGATATCTCAATACAAACAAACTTAAGAAAAACCAAGATAATGGCAAACAACCTACACGTTCTGGATTCATTGCTCCTAAGGGAAATAAGGTTTCGAAAAACAACAATAGTCATCGTCCGTCACGTACGGGTTTGATTGAGGGCAGGTCCAAGAAGCAAAAGAACAAAAATATCAAGCATTTGTACTAGTGTATATATTTCCACTAGAGGAATTAAACTGGTCTTCGTGTACTATATAGACTCTTGTATAAAATAAATTCATTAATTTTATTTTATTCCCACGTTGATAGTAGGCAGTAGCATCTTTCTGCCTACAGGGCCGTTTACAGGAATACATTGTAGCCGTAAACATGTGTGGATGAATAACTACCAAATTGAATCACAAATAACCTTAATACGTATTCTACATATCAACGATAACTCTTACTACTGCAATTGGATCCATTAAACATACTTACCCCCCTAGTGCAATTCAGAGTACCATTTCTAATCATAATCATTTAGGGTCATTTTGCTCTCGCTCACAAGGCTTCTCTCGGCCGAAGCCTCCAATTTGTCCAGAGCAATTATTATCCTATATATGAGTCAAGGCTATGTAAAAATGTCGAAATAATACTTAGTTAATGTAGCTCCCCTCCTATATCATCTTAAGCCAGTATTGCTGTGGCTCCATTACTAAATTAGTGAAATAGTAATAATGTGTCAAATGTCAAAAAAGTTATCTTTTTGATCTAATAGCCGATCGCGGAATCCAAATCAAATCTAATATTTAATTACCAATTATCTTATTCTTTTTCATTGTTATTGGTGCAAAATACATTGCCAGTTGTGAATTTTTTTAGTGTAATCAGTATAATTCTGATCTGAGAATTCATTCATTTACAAAAATATTGGATTATGGAGGAAGAGATGCATAATGGGAACTTGTTTTCCAACTACTTTCATTTTCCCAAGGGCAAGACGCCAGGGTATTCTAAGCTCAGAAATCAAACAACAGCAAAATGGGGCCATTACACTGAAATAGTAATGTTTTTATTCATTCTTGGTATACCCGTTATGACACACTTCAGAAATAATAGAGTATCATACACTCGGAAGTTGCTGTTGTACAGACGGTTGAATACGTCGTTAAACAAGCTAATTAACAGAGAGCAATGTGGTAGATGGAACACAAGAATAGCAATTATAGCCCAGAGAGGGAAAAATCTTTTGTTTACTGCTAACTACCACATGAGTACTATACTTTTAGTGCTATTCTGGACTGCAGTTTTGTCAATTTTATCATTATCAGATATATACCACGGTGATTTGATCTTTTTAGCCAAGCGTTTAGGTAAGATTGTCGTTGTATGTTTGCCAACCATATTCTTCTTGACTCTCAGACCATCACCTTTGCCTGAAGTGTTGTACTTGACGCTTTTGCCAATCCATAAATGGTTGTCGAGACTCGTGATTGTCCAATCAATTGTACACACAATTTTATACTGTTTCTATTTCCAATATAAGGGTACGTGGTTCAAAGCATACACTTATAAAAACTTATGTGGCTGGGCTGCATTATTGGGGTTTGTCATCATTATTATCACGTCATTACTGAAATTAAGAAACAAGTACTACAGATTATTTTACTTCCAGCATTATGTTTGGTCATGGATTATTGTCATTACATTACAGATCCATGCCAGACCAACAAAAGCTACACCATATACCGTTTTAAACGTACTCATATTGGTCGGCCAGATAGTCTATAGGTTACTCATGACTAAGAAAACTATATCAAGTGGAGATTTGAGAGTCATCGAAGCCTCGCCAAACTTATCATATATTGAATTTCCCAATGATGTCATTTCTGCACCAGCTCTAAAACCTGGTGCTCATATAAGATTGACTGAATACCACCCATCATTTTTCGTAAGAATTTACAATCAATTAATACCCAATTACCATCCTTATACTTTGGTGTCATTACCCCTGGATAATTACCAAAAATTAATAATAAGACAGAATACTTTTAAAATAAGGAATGATCGCAAATACCTTATATGCGGTACATACGACCCACATTTAGCATTTATTAAAACAAAAGGAAGTCCTAAAAAGTTTTCAATTTCAAAATTGACCACCACTGCCAAAAGAATTTTAATTGTTGTTGGTGGTTCGGCTATCTCGTTTGCTTTGCCTATCTTGAGAATCATGAGTTATGAAGGTATCCCAGTGAAAATTATTTGGGTGATTAAAGATTTTAGGGATGTTTGCATATTAAAATATTTTGATGGATACATTCACGAAGATGATTTTGAAATATTTGTTACAGGCGAACCAGAAATTGGCAACGATCAATCAGTATCCCGGTATGGATCTATTGGAAAGTTTTCTATCGGAAACTCGTCGTCACCATATATTAATTATGGCATGGATACGGACGGCAGTGATGAAGAACAACCTTTATTAAAAGAGGAACGTTTTAGTTTATTACGAGAAAATGAAATAGAAAATGTGGATATTTCCATAGATGAACTGACTATCGAAGAAGAAGAAGAAGAGGATGACGATGTATGTGAAAGACGGGACAACGACGGTAATTTTACGAGAGAAGACTTCCAATTAGGACTGAGTCCGTTAGCATCAACTAGTGATGATGAGGTTGATTTTATTGATGATTTTCCTATTCTTCTGTCTCCATTATCACATTCCAGAAGATCTAGTATGAATGAAAGATTCACTCCTAATGAAGACAAGTATATATCTAACGTTGCTAGAGATCACATAAAGAGATTTCATGATTGTGTCAATAAATTGAACATTTCTAATAAAATATATAAGGGAAGACCAAAATTGAACTACAGGTACTACAATTGGTGTATTAATGAAGGGTTTACACAATGTTCAGGACCTGTAGAAGATGGCTCTCATAATCTTGTTTGTTGTAAAGATTTACCTAAGAATAAGGTCAGTCAAGAAGATATTGATTTAGACAAAATTTGGGTGGTCTCTGCTGGGCCAAAGGGATTAGTTCAAAATGTCAAAGTGTGGGCAGAAGAGAACGAATTCAAGTTCCACGAAGAAGCATTTTATGTTTAATTCATACATTATATTTATATAGTTAAACATCACATATTACATCACATATTATTTATTTCGTTAATCGTTAATATTCTTTCCATATTTATTTATTGGAACCGTTCAATTCGTCCTGAAAGTAAAGATTTCTTCTAAGATCTTCTTCAATTGCCACGTCTTTTAAAAACTGCAGTCTTGCTGAGTTTGTTTGAGTGATTATTCCAACAACGTTCCAGCTTACTATCCATAAAACTTTATAAGGGGTTCTAAAGAATCTTGTATTAAGTCCATGGTCATATCTGTACTTGAGAAGAACACCACTAACAATTCCAATTAGCGTTCCTTTTATCAGGCCAATGATGCCAGCATTCCATTGCTGATTAATGAACCGTCCTTGTAATTGTTTCCTATATTCAACATCCCTATTCATGTTGCATAGAAGAAAGTTGAAAATAATTTTGTAATGTTATATTCAAATTGCGGTCGCAGTCTTGATACTCTATATAAAAATTTAGAAATTGTATAGAATGCCTGGAATTTGTTAAATACTATTACTAAGGATTGTAATTGAATTAATAAAAGATTAGTTAGATTATTTTATTCATTAATTTTTTTTAAAAAAATGTTATAAACAAGTAATTGATAATTCATTATAGCAATAAGAATTAACCAATTAGTTTTAAAAATAATTCGATATAGTCATCACATTCGTATACAGATATACTGTCAATTAGAATACTATCAATTAGAAAAACAAATTTAGACTTCAGCCACTGCCTTTGACTTGGCAAAAAGTTGAGTCAATGCTTCTATTGTCTTTTCATCTTCTTTTGAGAAGTCACCAACTGAAGCTTTTCTTGGGTTATTGGCATTAAAGACAACATCCAATTCTTCAAGTGATTTACCTTTAGTTTCGACAAAATAGAAGTAAATAACTAAGAATTCAGTAACATCCCATATGGCGAAGAATACGTAATACCAGTATCCAATATTCTTCATTGCTTCTGGAGCTGCGAATTGGTTGATGAACTGAGCAACACCAGCAGTCAAGTTCAAAACAATTAAGTTACGAGATCTCAAGACGTTTGAAGATACTTCTGCTGGGTAGATTGGCTGCATAGGTGTAAATGCAAATGAGAATACAATACCAAACAAATAGATGAAAGCAAGAGCGGCATTTGATGCAGCAGTGGTTGGATGAATGTCAAATCTAGCAGTTGCAATAGCAAGCCCAGTTAAACACAACGAAGCACCAATAGCAGACCCCATAAACATCTTTCTTCTACCGATTATTTCATGAGCATATGAACCGAACAACGACGAAACCCAAGAAACAATAGAATATACTGCATTCATTAATACATTAGTAGTTTGGGATGTCATTCCAACATTGGTTAACATGGTTGGAAGGTAGTAAGAACAAACGTTATTACCGGAAAATTGACCGTAGAATGCCATTACCATGACTAACATCAAACGGTATCTATCTGATCTCTTTCTTAACAATGGTCTAAGGTCCAAAATTTTAAAGGAATTGGCTAATTGTGCGCCATCAAAAGAGCTTATTATTTCAGCAATTTCGAACTCAACCAACTTGTTATTTGGGTCCCCATTACAATGGTATTTTGTAATCATCTTACGAGCATCATCAATTTTTCCGGCACCAACTAACCAACGTGGAGATTCTGGGATAATCCATCCAAAGATAAAGACAATACCAGGGCAGATAACTTGGATCCAAAGAGGAATTTTAAATGCTTTGGTTGTTCCGTGATAATTCCTCTCAGCACCATAAGCGGACAACGCAGCTATAATAGAACCCACATACCAAAGACAATTATAGAAACCAGCAGTTCTGGCTCTATGTTTAGTACATGCAACTTCTGTGACATATGTACTGGCTGCTGTATTACCAAGTGTGGTAAAAAAACTCATCACGAATCTACCACCAATTAAAGTCGAGGTGTTTGTTGCTACAGCAGTGATTATGGCGCCAACAACAGTTCCTAAAGCACCAAGAAGAATAGTGATTTTTCTTCCCTTCCAATCCATTATTGGACAAAAGAAGGCTGCACAAATTTGAGCAATATTGTAAATAGAAAAAACCAAACCAGTACCTGTGGAAGATTTTGCATCCAAATTGAAATAATTTAAGTAATCTTCTTGTGTGTAAATAGACGACATTAAAGATCCATCAAACCCATTACACGTAGAATTGAAATATACGATGAAACAAGCAAGTAACAAGGGAATCATCTGCTTGCTTAATAATGGAGGGACATCGATATCATCCCAATCCAAAGGAGTTTCACCATTTGGCAGATTCAGTTTACTCAAATCAAGATTACTCTTTGATTCATTTTCAACATGTACTACTTGAGCCTTCTCTTCTACGATATCTGACATATTTTCGCAACTATTAATATAGCTAGATGTTGTAATTGTTATTCTGGCTAATACTGATGAAACAACTTTTAAAAAAAAATAGGATATTCCAATGATTTAAATAGACAAGTGTTATATAGCACACAGACAACTGAACATGAGCCGTAATACTTTATGGAAAAATAGCCCCGCTATAGTTTTCTTTATTTTTTAAGGATTTCTATTATTGTGTAAGTCACCGAGAATATAGTATTTGGTGGATTATACGAGCTACCCCAGAAATGCGGCGTTCATTAATTAAACTGGGTATGATAGGAATGCTTGACTAGTCAAATAAAATCATATACACAATCTATTACAATGAATAACTCATCATTCCCATATAACATCAGGATGGAAAGTACAGAGATTTGACCGAAATTTAATAAAAAAAAAATAGAATTCTCAGTGCAATCCACACTAGTATACAAGCTTTCTTGTAACGTTGCAGTAAAGCAATTGACAACAATTTCTAGATTGAGCCTTCAAAGAACTGATGATAGAAGCTTTACTCCAATATTTCAAGTACTAAAAAGGACTATGACAATAATCTCCTCAGAATTACCTTGAAATTGAATTATTTTTTCTGAGTATTTGTTACC
>JAJMIA010000040.1:0-96545 GCA_030583345.1 Schwanniomyces pseudopolymorphus | reverse complement strand
ACAAAGATACACATGTGGGATACAAATGATTAACACATTTGGAATATGAACACTATAAATAAGAGTAGTTTAACCTCGAGTCTTAAGAATAAGAACCAAGGAAATTAGGATCTAGTTATAGTAATAGTTAGTTATAAATAAGTGAATAAGTTCCATCACAGAACAAGTTAACGTTTTATATTACAAGTAAGGTATATAAGACAGAGATTTATAAGAATTACCTAATTAGAACCCAGTTTCCTTACATAAAATTTGTAAACCTCTTAATTAGTTGAGTCGTTATATTGAATAACTACTAAGTCAACAAATATTCTTTATGTAGTATTTCCGTAGAGTTGCTATTCTAATCTGTAAGATACATGGCCATAATGATATTATTCTAATCATAACTCCGATTTCTCGTAACTCTTCTATATTTACTATTATGGTTCTGATCACTAACAAATTTTAACTAATACGCTATTCTTATTATAGCCTATTTTCAAGCGTATTTTTCTTCACTTTAGAATCCATAATCCAACCTAGAAAGATTATAGATTGTTTATATGTTATATACTATGATATAGAAATTCTAAAATCGTAGGTTTCTTTTTTGGTATATTTAGTTCCCAATTATTTTGTGAATATGACTAGTGAATTCTGCAACAGTCTTTATGACGAGTTGATGAGTTACTACCCAGAAATAATATTTATATAGTAGTTGATCTCTTTTTTATTATTTGTTTGATTGATAATTTTAAAATTAATCATTGTGTATGGCCAATTGAATTATAATAATGCCTTACAATACAGTTAGTAGTCTACAAGTTTCAAAACTTAAATAACTTATATCTGTACCAGTAATACAAATATTACTACTATTGACTTTCTACTATTTCCACAAATTGCAATTTAAAATTTTAGTAATGTTAAATACAAACATACTGAACTTCTAAAACTATAATCTATAAAATTGAATGTCTTTTTAAGGCGAATTGAACTGACTCAAAAACATTGTCATGGACACCAGCTGTGGGTTTAGCAATGATGTTTTCCCAATCTTCATCTTGGTAAACACCGGTTCTAAGTAATAGAGATTCCCATCCATGATCATTGGCACCCTTTATGTCTGAAGCTGGATTATCACCAACCATGTATATTTTTTCAAAAGGTGATGATAATGGAGATATGCCTAATTCTGAAATAACTTGATTTAATTCATCAGTCTTATTGTCGATCAACTTTTGACGCCAGTCAATTAAAACGTGATGTGCAAAATCATATTGCACTTTAAATGGCTTTCCAAGAATAGTGGATTGTAAGTTTTGTTCGGGTGACAATTGGTTCAGTTCTCTATATAGGCTTTCAATCATGATTCTAACAGCACCTTGTCCAAATCTTGGAAGGTTGTAATCATTTGCCCAAAGGAAATCATTATTACTAAATACGATAGGAACTGAAGGAATCTCTTTATTAGAAATTTCATTATTCTTTCTCTTTGTTCCTATCAACCCACCTCGTGAATTAAGTATATCGAGAATGATTTGAATATCAGTTCCCAAGTCTCTTGGATCATTAAATACTAAGATTGCATCTACTGGTGTCTCTATGTCTAATTTTGCCAATGGTAAGCCTTGGGACTCTAATGTCTCCTTTGTAAAACGATGATGTGGAGAAGCAGCTGGAAAGTTTCTAATTATATCCACAGGCATAATAACATTCTTAAACCCATAATCAAAAGCACAGTACCTGGCTTTATCTTCAGGGCCTCCTACTACTAAAACTCTATTGAATTTGTTATTCTTAGCATAAACCTTCATTGGTGTATGACTCTGTACAAGCTGTAATGGAGAAAGTGGAATATCAAGCTCTGAACTAAGAAATTCCACACGTTGTTTTTCTGTGATCCCTCCTCCATTTGTCAATAATATAAATGGAACTTTATATTTGTTCAATAATTCCAATGCAGGTTTTGCAGATGGTAGTGCCTTTGATCCTCTTAAAAGCACACCGTCAATATCAAATACAAATGCAATATCTGATTTCTTATTGGAAATTGGTGATTGAAAAAGGCAACGTTTAAATACTAGCTGTACTCCTCTCACATTTTTATTTGAAAATAGCATTATGGAAGTGTTTTGTTGGTACCACTACTAGCTTTGATAATTTAATCTTATCTTTTCGAATTGTATATTGGAGACTTTGTTTATGACACAAAATCAAATAGTAAGATGCAAAAGACATGATTTCAATTTAAGGAATTAGAAATGATATTCTACTTCAGTATAAGGGAGGTAAAGTAAAGCTTCTCCAGGGATAATTTACAATTCAAACTACATTTATAATACGTTTATAATTATAATATTTTGCTAATGTTAATAGCAAGATCTATGAATCATTCAAGTATAGATCCGTGTATCCGTTCTAAAGATTAATGCAATTGTATTAATTAATAAATATACTTACCTATTTTCTATTATAATAAGCATTTCAAAATTAAGCTGTTTGAGCCAAATGATGATAGTCAGTAGCCAAGGGAGTGCTCTCTTCGACAATACCAGATGTCATAGCAAGTAAAGGCATAATGTTTTCGATATTTGTGCTTTCACATCCTTCTTCAATAACCCATGGCATTTTAGTGAAGTCTTTCTTAGTGATGACTTCACATGCGTAACCAGTTACCAATAATCCAGGTGGTCTAGATCCACATGCTTCAACTGCTTGTGCAACATTTACTAAAGTTGTTCTAACTACTCGTTGGTCTGGACATGAGGCTCTTTCTACAATTGCAACTGGTAATTGTGGGTCCCATTCCTTTTCTTCGATAAGTTTTGGAATCAAGTCTATAATTCTGTGTAATGCCATTAAAAAGACTGTAGTTCTTGAAGTAACAAAATCTGGTAATTTTGGAAGTGTACCACGACGGCCTGTACCAGTACAGATCAATACCTGATCGGCCACTTCACGATGCGTAGCAGGTATAGATGCTAATACCGGAGCTGCTAATGCAGATGTAATACCTGGTATTACATTTGGCACAAAACCGTGTTTAGCAAAGAAATTGAATTCTTCACCACCACGTCCAAAAATATAAGGATCTCCTTGTTTGAGTCTGATAACTTTTTCTCCTTTAAGTAAACTTTCTAATCCCAAAGAAAGTAACTCTTCCTGGGCCCTTTCAGCATTACCAGGAAATTTACGTGCAATAAATAATTTGGTTCTCTTTTGAGGTATTAAATCTAAAACTTGTTGTGGGACCAACTTATCAGCAAGAACCAAATCGGCAGAGTATATTTCTTGCAAAGCGCCCAAGGTTAAAAGAGAAACGGATCCTGGCCCGGATCCGATTAAAGAAATAGTTCCCTTCTTGAATTTAGTTTCAATTACAAGACCAGTCTTGGCTTTGTTAGAATGTTTATGATCATGGTATGCATTTGTGAGATCATCAAGTGATAAGTCAGCTAATTTTGCTAATGGGAAATATTCCACAATTTGAGATAACCACCTCGTTCTTTGTAGTTTCTTTTGTTCCCTACTCATATTAAACTCTTCCACCAAAGAATTTAACTTACTGGTATTTATGGCATCGTCATCATGTTCGCCTATTCTCTCGTCATCTGGTTGTATACTTTCTAATTCTCTTTTGTCTTCCTCCTGTATTCTCTGTCTCAATTCGCCTACTTTATTGCAAATATCCCCAATATTTGAAGGCAATGTGTTGACCAACTCCCTTCTTATTCTCGAGGCTAATTTACAACCTTTACCAGAAGTGGTTACACCCAACTGGAAATCACCTGCATTGTACAGTGACAATAACGAAAATGTACAATATTCTGGAGAATCTGACGTATTTATCGGAATTCTTAACCGCTTGCATTCATTAAAAATGGCCTTTTTCAAGTGGTCTTGAGAAATTGGAAGAGTCACAAATACCTTATCAACTACTTCATCGACATCATCTCTACCCTGGGTGCTCAAATCTGCTATTTCAAACAGCTTCTGAACCCACACCAACTTCTTTTCTTCAATAAGTGTTCTTATTCCCAAAGGAAACTCATCTATCTTGCCTGGGAAAACAATTATAGGGATAGCCCCAGAATCAATGATACTATTGATTCTAAACACAGCTGCATTCGAAATACCCACTACAAGGTGTCTTTCACCTTGGCAGTTCCATGACGCTAACAAATTAGTCATAATGGTGCTATCTTACTAAATATCTCAAATAACGAGCTATAACTTACTATTGTATTGATAAATTTTCTACTAGCTTCTTATCTTAAATCAAATCCATCCAATATTCCATTACTCAATATCACGTGAATTTATTGAATATTATGTGCAGTCCGTGAAATTTTATCTCATCTGATGCTTAATACTAATTGAAAATTTGAGTTGTCTATTGGTAATATACGAGTAATACCGCAATAATGGCAAAAAGACATTTGGGGTTAGGAAAGGCAGCTAAGGCCAAGAAGCAAAAAACTGAGGAAGTTTCTGAAAAGATAGAAGAGGCACCACAAACTAATGAACTCACAGTAGAATTGAACGAAGAAGTAGATGCAGACGATGAGGTTGCTCAAGTGAAGGCATTATGGAACACACATGCCAAGTCTGATAAGGATAACGAATTAGTTCTCAATGGTATAGTTCATGAATGTGACAGATTATTGAGAAATGCTAAGAAGGACGACGAAGGGATTGCAGATTTACCAGATTATTTCCATTCTGTATATGCATTGGCATTGGCCGATTTGGCACTCTTCCATGTTGAAGATAATACCAAAGTTAATAATTATTTTGAAGCTGCATTGGAAAGAATTGAGTTGGGATTGAAATCTCATCCGCAATCAGTTGATATTTTGTTTGCGAAGACCAGAATATTACTCAATAGAATCCCATTGCAATATATATCCCAATTGACAGTTGACTCTGTTGTCAGTGATAAGATCCCCAAGATCAGAAAGCTCTTAGATGAATCGTTACAAGTTTACGAATCTGCCGAAAAGGAAGCTGAGCTTACAGAAAAATACGATAACTTTAATGGAGCTACTTTGGAAATCTTAGAAGCACTTGATGACTTATTGGATATTGTTGATAACTTTGGTAAGAACAAAATGGAAGGTGAAGGTAGTGATGATGAAGATGAAGATGACGATGAAGTTGAATTACTGAAAAAGCATCCATTGTATGGTATTTCAGATACTGATAAATATAATCAATGGTGGAGAGACCATATCATAAAATTGTTAGAATATGTTGACAAAGAACTTGAAAAATTGAATATCGATTATACGAAGCAAAAGGAAGACGAAAACCTGTTATTACCAGTTCGTAGAGATGTTTGTAAGAGAATTGGACAATCATATTTACAAGAAGCTGAGGTTCCTTCTAGTGTGTTCACTACATTAACCTATGACGACACTGCTGAAGGCTTAGAAGAACTTCAAGGTTTATCCCGTACTGATGCCCAAAAAATTGCACAAGACCTTTTTAGAGTTGCATTGAAATACTTGAAAATGGCCGAAGATAAGGAAGAACCAGAAACTTGGGTTAATGTTGCTGAAGCTATCATTTCATTGGCTAACTTACACGAATTAGATAGTGAAGAACAAGAATCACTTTACAAGGAGGCCGAAAAAATCTTGACAAAGGCAAATAAGGTTACTAATGGTAAATACGAAGAAGCATTGGAAAATTTACTTGGATGAATATATTATCTATGACGATATAAATACACAGAATATCTTCCTAAATATTAAATATTAACGAAAATTAAAGAATAGAAATGAAAGGATTGAAACATAAAATCTTAATGACATAATCGTGATCATTCATCAAACTCATAAAAAGTGGATTGTAACATAATAAAAATAATTTAATGACTAGCATCATACTTTACTAGCTATGGTGCTTTCACTTTGAAGCTTCATGGCATTTCTCTCGTGAGCATTGTCCTTACAGTACTGTAATGCCAGACACAAATGATCCTCAAGTAAGCGATGTTTAGCGCAGAACTTACCTTGACAATGGCTACAATTTCCCACCATTCTCAAAGGTGCAGAACTGCATGATTTGAATGAGCATTTGTTCTTCTTGCTTTTTGGCTTCTTTATCGCCATAACGGGAACACTGGATGATTCCTTTGTGTTACTGGCCTCTCCGGTGAATTCAGTACCA
The DNA here is from genome assembly GCA_030583345.1 of Schwanniomyces pseudopolymorphus. NCBI lineage: Eukaryota > Fungi > Ascomycota > Pichiomycetes > Serinales > Debaryomycetaceae > Schwanniomyces > Schwanniomyces pseudopolymorphus. Next base: position 90,386 of record JAJMIA010000040.1, on the reverse strand, counting down.
CAGTTCATGAGGATTATGGTTATATTGTCCAAATCTGGCTTCATTTGGAATGTTTCTAATGTTTTGTAGTATGGCTCTAATTTCTGGCCGTTGTAGATGAGTTTGAAATCAGCTGGGAGCTTTGATTCCATGGGGCATGCCACCTTGGCAGAATTTCGCAAATCTTCCACAGTAGAATTATCTGGGATAGTAATGGAATATGAAGTCTCAGTCGATAATCTAATTATAACTTTCATTTGGTATTTTTGATTTAGTTTGTAAAGAATATACAATAAATGATTTCTAACCCTTGCCACTCACAAGTCTATGTTGCGTATATTATGATGATGGTTTATATGCAGTCATATTTGAGTCAGGGGAGTATTTCTTTTTTTGCATCTTTTAATCAACGATTAAGAAACTTCGGGATGTGATTGGAAGAGATGGTGAATGAGGGTTATAATATATAGACGGGGCATTATATTGCTCACAAGGGGGGGACACCTACATCAACCCAGAAAACTAAGCGGTGTATAGGCAATGATAGACAAAAGGAGGACGACTTTAAACAATGACTTGAGCATTATAATGTGTGATTGATGAGAGAATATCTATTTGAGTAAGCGCAAATTCCATTCGACTTTAGTTGTTAGTGTGTTGCGTAGTTAAGATGGGGTCATGTGCGCTACTGGAATAAGCGGGTGGGTCAGGGATTTCGGCGGATGGGCGCAATATTTATCACAAGATTGAAAGTCCGCGGAAATCGGTGTTTGTTGTATGCAGGGGTTTAGCGACAAGCAGTGACATCATATTGTCTGTTGTGGTTAAGGCAATAAGATTTATATAGTGAAAGGACTGTGAACATAATATATATCGACCTTCTAGGGATGCATCCAACTACTTCCCACAGCATGGATTGAAAGATGTTCAAAATCGCAGACGATTCTAGATGATGGTCTACAAGGCGGAAGTTTAGGGTCGCAGTGGCGGTTCTAGGGCGAAATGTTGCTCGCCTAGAAAATGTTAGCTGCGAAATTTCTAGTGGTATTGTGTAGATTTGTGCAATCGTCTGCTTCGCTCAGCAATGATGCCCTGGAAGAGTGAGTTTGTATGTCCGGCTACATTGGTGTAAAATCCAGCTGTGTAAGTCCAGCTATATGTATTTTCTCTATGTATTCTATAGCAATATTATCATAAAATCGTAAGTCGTAACATCATTGTATTTTTTTTGAGTTGTTTCATTAGAACTTGTATTCGGGAATTTCAGCGGAATCACCGGAAGATTGAGCCACTGGTAAGTAAATCGTAGTGGATTTAGCTTCGGCTTGGGATATCTCTGCTTGGTTGTTGAACAGAATCTTAACATCTTCTACTGGCTTCAATGTTGGTTGTGTAGGTGTATAAGTTGGAAGGATAGTGGAAAATGTAGGGGTGGCAGTAGTAGAGTCATAAGAGACAGAAGATACTGAAGCTTTAAAGTCAACATTGGCTGGGATTGGAGTAGCCATAATCATTGAGGATAATGAAAGAATAGTGATTAGGAACATCATGTCGGTACAGCTGGAGGTGAAAATATCTGACATGTTAAGGAAATACTTTTTGTTATATATATGCTACATAAGTTTGCTCGTGTATTGTAAGGAGTAACTTGACACATCTAAGAGGCTTGTTAAAAACCTAGATCGGGGTGAGCGCGTTAACAAAGTCTGAGCCTGAAACATTTTTCCTTACACATCCGAATCTCCTTACGTCGAAATTCCCGCTATTCTTGCGCCATTTACAAAATCTACAAGGCGCAAAGTCGGTTGTGAGAAATAAAGTCGTGAGTGTTGGATTAAGCGACACTTTGTTTTCAAACACGCAATGTCGGTCACGGTGAATTCATAACAACACGGAGGAATGTAGAGGATAAAGGAAAAACATCCCTACCTTTGAAAAATAACGATAATGAATTGACCATAGATGAAGGTGGCGTAATGATATTACTGCTTTCAGCATGTGATGAATGATGTAGTTGTATATATACATAAATAAGAATGGACTCCAGCGGTGTTTGAGTGCTGCATAGTGGCAGTACCTTCTGCGTAATGTGTGAGTCTACACTGCCTTCTCTGTAACTAGACAATCATTACTATACGAATATCCTACGTACAGCGAAGTAACTAATTATGTGCTTTTACTATAATTGGAAGTTACATGTAAAACTACTTTTGCTTGCGGGATCTAAGAGTGCTATCATCCAGTTCTGTTGCAGATGTTGAAACATCTGACCCAAAATCCTGCGTCTTGCTTACTACCTCCTGTGCCTTGCTGACAATCTCTTGTGCCTTGTTTGGAGTTTGCTCCACAATTGTAGAGAAGATAGGAATATCCGCCAAATTATCCAAATTGAAGGAGTTTGTTCTAGAAATAGTTGACACGGAATCATTGTCAGTTGCAAAAGTTCCTTCGTTTTCGACTGTTTCATAGTCATTTGAATCCAGTTTATTATTGTAATCTCTGTAAAATTTGTCGTAATCTTCAAATATATCGGGTCCCACATTATTACAAAATTCTGTCACTCTTTGGGCTAAATATTCTCTTTTCTTCTTTAATTCCTCTATTTGAAGAATGTCTTTCTCGTCACTAATAGCTGAATAAAAGAGAGGTCTCAAGGATTTGTAATAATCGACACCAATCTCACCAACTCTGAGTGATGCATATGTAGTTAGTACGGACCAGCCGTAACAGATTAAAAATAATAGAATTGTAGAAAAGTTGTCTGGAAGTATGTTCATGTGTAAAATGAGCACTGTACCAATAATTGAATAGAATATGTACAACGCAGGTGCAACAATTAAAGCAACAATTATCTTCCAAGTACTTAATACATCTCTTCCAGTTATCTTAACTTTAGAACCTCTTAAGGCTTCAGACGCCTTCTTTCTGGAAATTCTTTTTGCAGTAATGAACACAGGAGAAAATAAAAACACGCCAGGAAGGGCTAATCCACAAAAAAGTAGCACCTTGAATAATCTTTCCATGAACATTACAAAAGTTTTAGTCTTATTTAAATTGGTTAGATGCGGAACTTGGTGATCTCTTAAACCCAATCTCATTAACTGCTTATTATACTCACCAACCATTGATTTTAATTCAACAACTTGCGGATCATTCGAGTATTTCTCGTAACCTTTAACTAATCTTCTATTCATTTCAACAACCAATGGTATTGGAATTGACTCTCGTGAGGTAGAGGTGTAAAGTCTTCTTGCAGCTTGTAGAGCCATTAGCGTATCATAATCATTACATGTTACAGTAACCTCCTTCAACCCCAATGTAATCACGCGAAGTAACTTATTAACTTCTTCTCTGGTATTTTCTTTATATCTCTCTCCAAGCGTTTTGTCAACTATAATTGGTTTTCCAAATTCAATTACAACCCTGGATCTGAATTTATGAGGATGGAAATAATTTAAGCCCACGGGAATTACATTTATTTCAATATTAGGGTCATGGGACTGAGCTGCTGCACCAAGTGCCATTATTGCTACACCAGGTTTCAATGGTAAAAGATCTGACCTATCGTGAGATCCACCTTCTGGAAAGATTCCAATTACATTTCCTGAATTTAAATGACTAAACACATTTTGGAACACCTTATTGTTGTCAATATGTGGTGCTGTCTTGAATGTCGAACCTTCGGTTAGTGCTCTGGTGGCTTCTTCGTCTGGATTATCCAAATTTACTTTAAATGGTTTTTTTAATGTTAACTGAGTATCTGATTCAATTGATTCAATTTGACAACTGCCAAAAGGAAGGCCGATTAATCCCTTTACAGTGCATTCTTCAATAAATTTAGTTCCCTCCCCAATAATGGTCAATGGTTCATCTTTCAAGTCCTTTACCCTAATCTTACCTGTAGCTGTTTTCAAGAGATCTTGTGCCCTTTCAACAGGAATTGGACTTGTCAATTTCGAGATATTACCCACAAATAACCGTCTATATGACTTAGCAGCTATCAAGAATGAGATTCTTCTTCTAGAATGCTCTTTCACTTTTGACATCACAATAAGCAGGTCCACAAACTGGTTGGCATGAGGTGCAATCACAAATATGACAGCTCCTCTACGAGGAAGATTGAATGTTCCTCTGCTTCTAATATCTCTGAAAAACGTATGCATTACTAGACTAAAGAACCAAAGCACAAGATCGTAGGTAAACATCAATAAAATCTTAACAAAGATGCTATTCTTCAAAGTTGCTGTTAAAGATATGGGTTTGCGATTAATCATATCTCCATCAATCAAACGTTCATTTTCCTGTTGGGGACTGTCCTGTCCCATATTGTTCATCTATTTATTGCTGGCTACTTATTATAATCGATATTAAAAACGTTTATGTAAAAAAGGTAGATATTATATATTGTATTTTATTTAAGGAATCAGCATGCGATTAAATATGGGGTTTTTACCCCAAAAATATAATACCACAAATATACGAAATAGAGCGATAATCGTTATGTAGATATAGTTTTATGGTGCAAGAAGGCAGAATGATAATAGAAATCGTATGTAATTAATCCTCACCAGCTGGTACTTCGTCCTTTAGTATTTTATTTAATTTGAGCCTTATTTCAGTTCTGTCGTCTCCTCTTAAGCTATCTTTGATAAATGCGGCATCTACATCCAATTGGACCATTTGTAATGCCCCTCTTAAGACACCACAGAGGATTTGTGAGTACCACAACTCCTTGGCGATCTTGGGGTCGTTGGTGATAGGCAATTCGACGAAATCTGCTAAAGGATTTTCAGTCAAGATGATAGAACACGTCTTACCATCTGGACTCCAGTTTTCAACGAAAGGTTGTACATTTAAGAATATTTTGAATCCTACTTTAGTGATAACTTCTGCAGTTTCTTTGAACGATTGGCATCTCTGGGCACCTGTCTTTGCAAGAAATTCCTCTATTATTCTTAACCCAATATTGTATCCCATTTTGTCCAACTGGTTATTTACTTCATGGTAGTTATTCTTGAAGTCATGACACAATTGTGAAACTACAGACCCGTAAGTTAATGTGAAAAGTTCTGAATTCTTGATTTGTTAGTACGCTTGTTCGACGAACATTTTATATTAAACAAAATATTACTCACAATTTTTTCAACGCTATTTTTCCAGATATCGTCTCCAGAGTATCTTGACGCCTTGGACATCGTATACGTATTGAAATATAATATAAAGAAAGTGGTTCTACCATGCTAATTTATTTATCGCTAGCACAATTTTAAGATCTAATGTTGGTACTGCATATTGCTTGATTTGGTTCCATTACAAACATTTAGGTGGTTTCTGGTGGAATCCGTGAATAAAAGTGGAATAGGGTGTTATAACTTGTGATAAGAGAATATATAAGGTAATAGACTTGTTTTTTACGGCTTCGGCTCAAAAAAAGATATAATTGGTAGGAATATAGGATTATTCCAATTTTGCATCTTTTCAAGCTAGATGAAAGGTGATTACAAATAGAATCCTTTCACACTATTCTAGGTTGATATCTGTAACCTAGAATATCTAGATAACAGTGTTGATGAACACTGGTGTAGGTCGATAAAACCAGAAACCACTTAATTACTGCATCATTCTCCAACCATTGTGAGCATTTAATACACGGTATATGACCAGGGATCGTTATCTTCTTCTCTAATATGGCCATTCATAACACGTAATACCAGCGATTCGCTAACTTCTGTTGTTTTTTCTATGCCCTATTTTTCCGACGCAACCATTTGCATTAGGTTTTACTTTGACCACCTAAACCCATCTGAATTACTACCAAAGTTCATATTATTATGGCCATTAAAACATAGAAATCATAGCCTATATGGATCGGATACTGTCTATTCCCGTTATTATATTCTATATACCTGTTACATTTCCCTCAATTGTTGTGAAAATTGCTACAGTTCCCATATTCATTATTTAGTCGATGGCGGCTAAATTAATTCCTCTTATCCCCGTCGCTCATCGTTAAAATGTCATCGCTACCAGCTACTATTACTCAGCTACCACGCTACTCGCACTATATCTCTACAGTAATGACTTGGACGATGCTACCGACACTCGTGACGATACTGCTCGCTTATGTCCCCAAGACACCCCTATAACGTAAGTTTTGCCAATAGTCGTTGAAATTTTATCGCATTACTTTTTTCCTTCGAGCGAGTCGGGTGACATTATTATTATTTATTGTTTCTTTCTCTTTCACGCCCACGTCTAACAATATTTAATTTTAACTCTACTATAGGATTTATATCGATATCTTTCTTTAGTGATAGATTGTGCTAATGGAATCCATAACAAGATTGATGGGTGACTTCGTTCCTCCAGAAAATTTTTCGTCTATCATGACGCAACCATCGTTTTCCCAGAAGGTGAATATAGTGGCCAAAGGAAGCCTAGTACCAGGTATACCCGATGGAGTATTGTCATTAATGGCTCCGGTGATTGCCTATTGGACATATGCTTCATTTTTCCACATTATAGATGTTTATGAGTTAGCGGAAAAGTACAGAATACATCCGAGCGAGGAAGAATTAGCCAGAAATAAGGCTACAATGAAGGATGTGATACAGGATGTGATAATTCAGCATATTGTACAAACCATAGTGGGGTTTGCGGTGTACAAGTTGGATCCACCCCCTACTACTGGATATGAACTCTACGAGATGTGGTTGTATAGACAAAAATTACCTGACATCGTTACCAACAACATGTTGTACTATGGATACACTTACGGATGGTCATTATTAAGATTACTCATAGCTATCAGTATCATTGATACTTGGCAATTTTTCTTGCATCGTTACATGCATTTAAACAAGACCCTTTACAGAATGTTCCACTCGAGACATCATCGTTTATATGTCCCATTTGCTTATGGTGCTTTGTACAATGATCCAGTGGAAGGGTTTTTATTGGATACTTTGGGTACCGGAGTTGCGTCCATTGTCACAAAGTTATCTCCACGAGAAGCAACTATCTTGTACACATTCTCCACCTTGAAAACTGTTGATGACCACTGTGGTTATAAATTACCATTTGATATTTTCCAAATAATATTTCCAAACAATTCATTATATCATGATATACATCACCAAAATTGGGGTATCAAAAACAACTTTTCTCAACCATTTTTCACTATTTGGGACCGGTGGTTCAATACCCAATACCAATTTGTTAACGAATACAAAGAATTACAAAGTCATATTACATTGACCAAATATAAAGAATTTTTGGCCAACAGATCTAAAAAGAAGACTGAATCGAAGAAGGAACAATAATCGGGTTTGTATTGATTTTTTTCATTTTACCGAATTTTTTGATATCAATGCAACTTATATTTGTAGCGATAACTCGAATATGAAACAAAGTTTCAAATTAATGCTGATTCGTAGAAATAATAATTTAATAGTATAATAAGAATAATAATAATATAATAATAATAATAATAATAATAATAATAATAATAATAATAATAATAATAATAATAATAATAATAATAATGAGTAATAGTAGTAATAGTAATAGTAAATTTACTTTTACATGATTTGTAGAAATGGTGAAAAATGCACATTAGTTCATTCCATAAAGATTGTCATAGGTACGCTTAATAGTCTCTGAACCACCAGTAATTATAGTTGTCGTTGCATTAGATGTTAAAAAATAAATATTATGAATCACCTTACAATTGTGACTCTTTTAACTTTTCCTAAGTGAATGAACATGTGTCATAATATACTTTTTCGTAATTTACATGCTTTCTGTCTAATCAATCTTTTTATTTTCTGTCTACAATGATGTGAGTTCTGGTACTATAATATTATTATTGACACTGATTAGATGATATCAATATTTCGCCGCTACCGCCCCGAAACCGGTCATGGATTCTAAAATGGAGTATAAATGAGAAGTTGCAACCTACTAAATAATTTAATCCTTCAATTCATTAGCTATTAGAATCAATGTCTGTATATTCGGAAACCAATTTCAACTCAAAGCATTATAACCTGGCTAGACCTTCGTATCCTCCAGCTTTTTATGAAACTCTTATTTCATACCATGATGAAAATGCATCTAATAAGAACCATGAATTAGCAATTGATGTAGGATGTGGTTCGGGCTTTGTTGCTTTCAGTTTACTAGACAATTTTAAAAATGTCATTGGAACTGATGTGTCATCTACAATGATCAACCAATGCTTGGGTGATGTGAGAACTCAGAATTCCAGCGGAAGAATTAAGTTTATTCAAGGTTCTGCCGAAAAGCAACCTCTGGAAGTAGAGGAAAATTCAGTTGATCTTATCACAGGTGCTGAATGCTGTCACTGGGTTGATCATTCAAAATTTTTTCTTGAATCCCATAGAGTGTTGAAACCAGGTGGAACTTTAGCATATTGGTTTTACAGTGACCCAGTCTTTATAGGATTCCCTAAAGCGAATGAGATATATACGAATTACACTTATAATTCTTCTTTAAAAGCAAATCCTGAAGATAAATTTGAGCGCTGGATGGGACCTTATTATCAGCAACCTGGACATGATTATCTTCGTACACTCTTGAAAGAGATCCAAGTTCCTATCGAGCTCTTTGAGAGTGTTGTGAGACATGAATACATTCCTGATCCTTTCCAAAGTGATTCTTCTCAAACTACTCTATTTATTTCAAAAAGGGCTACTCTCAGGGATTTTTTTCATTATGTTAAAAGCTGGAGTGCCTATCACACCTGGATGGCTGAGCATGGTAATAAATATGATATTGCAGAGGCTTTTATTGACGAGCTCAAACAAGAAATGGGATGGACAGATGATACTGAATTTGAATTATGCTGGCCAACGGTTTATACTTTTGCAACTAAAAAAAAATACTAATTAAGTATCAATAAATTTTTTGATTATTATAAAGAAGTTGAAATTTTTTTATTTTCAGTAGCAACGCATTATACGTTGCATTAGAGTTACTATACTATTTTATTTAAAGATAAATGTAAGTTTCATATTATATTTTTATTTTTTTGAAGATTATTATACAAAAAATCATGGAAAACAACCATGGTTTCTTCTAAAACCGTGTGGTCTAGAACATTCTCTCATATCTACCGGTCCCATATTTCTGCCACTGTGTCTAGGACCTTTTCTAGAGGCATGGTGCCCATTGTCACATGGTCTTGGACCTTGCCTAAAATTTTGCGGCCTATGACCTCTTTCCAAAATACCATGTTTCATAATACCATGCTTCATAGTACCACGTTCCATATTTCTACTACCATGTTTAAAAACTTCTCCAAAACCATGGAGTCCATGATGACCATTCATTGGCTTCTCTCTGAAATGTCGTGATCCAGGGCCCCTTTCCTTATTTCTAGGTCCCGTACTCCTAACACCAAGTACACCATCTTCTGGAAACCCACGATGTCCGCGGCTTCTTCTCATATCGCCATGTCTATGTTCATGTCTATGTTCATGTCCATGTCCATGTCCATGTCTATGTCCATGTCTATGTCCATGTCTATGTCCATCTCTAAAGTCTTGTGAGTGAGGTGACCCTCTATGTCTTGGATCCATATTAAATTATATTAAGTCTTAAAATTTTAAGAAGAAAGAATCACTTTGATGAAACACTTATTATAATTGAAAATTCCTTGTGATATAGGAACCATTTATATATGATTTGTGGGAGGCTTATATAAATGATTCGGTGACATACTGCATATATTAATTTTAGAATGCCGGTCACCCAATTTTAAATCACCGAAATGCACTTAATCACTGTTCAATGAAATGATAAGTGCCGTATAAACAACAAAATAACATGTTTGTGTTTGTGTTTGACATTTGTATTCAATTCACAAGTCATTTACACTTGTGAATATCATAAACAAACCCCCAACCTTTCATGGAAATTAGAGTTGGTTATACTAGTAGTGCAGTTGCCGGTTATATACAGGTTTTCTTACTCCATTTCTATCGGACTTACTGGTAATTTTGGGGACATCAGTCGGGGTTTAACCCCATTTCGGAATTTTTGATGCTTAGCTTAGATTGACTAGCATAATATTCATAAATCCTATAACTTAGAATTCTATTAGAAGAACTTCCTTCCCAATGATATTTTTTCGGGATATGTTATTAATAGATATTCTCCATTCAGTACATCGTCATAACTAACTAAGATATTGCAGGCGTAAGAAGTTCAGCTTATGTCATCATTTTCAAATTCATACGTCTAATTCTTCTTCCAATTAACAGATATTAGCCTATATTGTTAGGTAAGTTATTATGTAATCATCATCTGAGCCAGATGATATATACTTGAGAAGGCATGTATATCTAAAACATATAGTTTAATCTATTCAGAGGACCTCAATGGCTCTCGATGTATATATCTAAGTATTATCCAATATTATCCAATATTATTTTTTAGAGTCAAACAATTATTGTGATTTGATTTTTTGAATATTTAGCAATAATAAGTACTAATTAGCAATAATTATTAGATTTCTCTAATTTTGGTAAAAATCTTACAATAAATCTTATTAATATTCTAACCGAAGAGTCTATACATGGCTCTAGAATATGATTGACTTCAAGATGAAGCCTTATAGAACATTCTCAGCATGCCATCTCACGATTACAAATTCGCATAAATTTATTCGTTCTGCATCACACATGAAATTTACTAATAATTTACTTACCTAATTCTGTATGTAATGGATTGCTAAAGATTATGTAGTATGAATTAAAGTGTAAAAAATTCCTGATATAATCGATAATTTGTCCTAAGATTTATATTTTATTTTAATTAAATTATATATTTATATGAGCATTATCTTGTGGATATTGATAATTCTTGCATATTTTTCACATAGAATAATAAGTAATAACTCTATACCAGATATCTCAATTAATAAGACTGAAAACAACCAAATGACATTAAGAACAGTTTCAAAAGTTATCTCTGCGTTTGAGCAAAACGAAGGTGTTGGTGCCACCGTTCGTAGATCCATTGGTGTCATGAACAACAGAAAATTCAACCCATTCTTGTTGTGTGACCACTTTTACAGTTACGGTGAAGGTGGTTTCCCTGAACATCCACATAAAGGTCAAGAAACCATTTCCTTGATCTTGGAAGGAGCAATGGCTCATGAAGATTTCACTGGGTCTAAGGGTATCCTTTACGCAGGTGATCTTCAATTCATGACTGCTGGTAAGGGTATAGTCCACTCTGAAATGCCAGTTGCAAGTCCAGAAGCACCAACCTCTGGTATCCAATTGTGGGTTGATTTACCAGATTCATTGAAGGACACTGAACCTCGTTACAGAGATTTAAGATCCTGGGAAATTCCAGAAGTTGTTGAACAAGACGGTAAATTGCGTGTCAAGGTCATCTCAGGTAAGGCCTACGGAGTCGAATCTGTCAAGGACTTGGCCTACACTCCAATTCAATACTACTACTACAAAATGAAGGCTGGTGCTAAATTCGAACAAGAATTACCTTTGGATTTCAATTTTTTCTTATATGTCTTAAAGGGAGATTCTTTAGTCCTTAATAACGATACTAAAACTAAAAAGTTCCACAGTTATTTCTTTGACCATGATGGTGAACAGTTGATTGGTGAAAATGTCGCTACTGATGCCGATGCTGAAGATGTCGAATTTGTCCTTGTTGGTGGTAAAGAATTGGAACAAGAATCTTTCCAATACGGACCATTCGTCTCTTCTAGCAGTCAAGGTATCCAAAAGGCTTTTGAAGATTACCAATATGGTCGTAACGGTTTCGAAAACATCAAGCAATGGCACACATTAATTAGTCGTGGTGTCACTAAGGATATGATTAATGGTCCATTGCACGGAAATCTTGAGGAGAGAGAAGAAACAAGGTTAACATACTTAAAAGAACATGGTATTCCTGAAGATGCTTCAACCTATGAACCTGTTAAGGTAGCTCTTAGAGATGAACTCTAAGGTTGAATTTATGACTGATTTAAAAAAGATCCAGATAATTACATATACTTCATTCATATTTCTTTTATTAATGGTATTTATATTTTATAATTAACATTTCGTATTGTATCTAAACCATGGTATATATTCATTTTAGACATTTCACTTTACAGTGGAAAATGAAGCAATTCCATAGCTTGCAAGACATACATAATTCTTTTTTTAATTTTTTTTTTCATCAATCCATATAATAGTTCCATTATACGAATTTAAGATCATTACAATATCAATTTACGTATATACTTCATATATATATTTAAATTTTAGTAACATACTATCAAATATTGCTCTATATCTAATCTTCATCGCGCACTCTAAATCGCGTTTAATTGTACCATTGAATAATTCATTTTATTTCATTTTCTAGTTATTATACCAGTAATTCTAGTATTACGTAGTTAAGAATGACCATGGAAGCATCTGCTGAGTCATTCGAATTTATAGCTGATAATATTTTCAAGAAAAGAACCGCGGTGAGTTATCGTCAGGTATCAAGATCATTGGGAATACACCAAACACAAGCTAAGAAGGTGTTATACGAGTTCTACCAAAAGAATACAGAAAAGTTAGACGCATCATTTGTGATAAGCGGAAGTAATTCGTCAGGGACATTGATTAAGTTCTCAGAGAATGAGCGGGATATTGAGGATGATATGAAACTCTTTGACAAAGTCAATACTATTCAGATATACTGTGTCTCCTTGAAGGAGATCAACATGACAATCGAAACTCTTTCACAAGAGGAGATAAAGCTCCATATAAGCCACAATGAAATTGATTCGTATGTGAAAAATGGTATGATAAAGGGCCCAGAATTGAAAGTAGTGAACATTCAACAGCCTGAGAAGAGTAGACCAACATCTTCTTCAAGAGCTCCAAAGGAGACAGAACTGATTATCAAGACTGAAAACTCAAAACCAGTAAAAAATGCCAGTTTGAGTTCTGGATATGTATCTAGGAAGCAAAGTGCAAATGCGTCTCGAGCAAACACTATATCAGGTTACGTATCTCGCAAGCCTGAGTCTGTAACACCTGTAAAGAGACCATTAACAGATCCAAAACCTAAATATGAATACAAATCGCGTAAGCAGGAAAAAGAACAACCAAAAGAGAGAGTTATTATATCTAGCTTTGAACCACAGGATGAACCAGAAGAAGTACAAGATAAGCCTCAACCAACAGCAAAGACCACAGAGCTTGAGAATTTGTTTGCTGATGACTTTAGTGATGAGGATACAACCATGATAGAAGCAGACGACAACAATGAGCCTATTACTGTTGTGGCTAAAGAGAATGAGGTGGAACCATTGGTAGATGAGAATATGGAAGATGCGAAGGTAGATTCGAAGGAAGATGTAAAGGAAGATGTAAAGGAAGATGTAAAGGAAGATGAAGATGTAGAAATGCAAGATAACGAGACAATTGGTGATAAGACTGAACCAGAATCAGAACAACCTGATAATGAAACAGATCCAGAGAACGTTCGTACGAAAGAATCAGTTTCAGACGGAGGTAAAGTTACATTCACTTCATACCGTAAAAAGACCACACCAAAGCCAGAAGCAAAACGCCAAGCTGTTCGCAGTGCTACTAAAGAAAGGAAACCACAGGCCAATAAGGCTGAAAATAAGAAGAATGATGGAAAGAAGAAGCAAAGCTCGTTAATGAATTTCTTTCAGAAGAATTAGTTCAAATAGGGTGCCACATATCGGACATAAGTATATAGCACATTAATTTAATACTATTTATTGCATTATGTTAACTCTAGAACTTACACATGCCTTCTACGACAACAATGGTATAGCTTTGTTTATCCTTACATCCAATTATGGAATACTTCGAACCTTAACGGTGATGTTTAGTGCCGAACTGCTTGATGGTGCATTCGGATGTAATTTGTCACTTACATTCCGTGTTTAAGCATGAAAACCTCTTGTAATCCTTTCATCACCACCAAATCCCTCGAATAAGAATTACCTGATACTGCAATATACTAGATTCAACTCTTCCTGCTTTTGGTATAAACAAATCAATTATGAATTCTGCAAAAAATTTACTTTCCCAAACAGGAAATTTTTGTTCGCAGTCCCAATTATCAGGTTGGGGTTCCCAGAAGAGAAACACTTATTAATATAATCCGCTAGTACCTATTATAAGTATAGATAAATTTCCTTATATATTTAAAATCAAGGCTTGGAAAGTTTTTGAAAGAAACTGGTTTTATATTTTGCAATTTAATTCTTCATTCGCTGTACCATAATATGAAATTAGCAGCAACTATCTTCGCTCTTTTTACGTTCCTATTTGTTGCTCAGTCAGCTCCAACGTTTGCTGAAAGGTCACTTCATAATAGGGCCATTGAAGAGAGTATCTTGGATTCCCTCATTGACTATGAAGCGTATAAGCTGAAGAGAGACATAATGCCCGAGGAATTGTCAAAGCGCGAGTATGAGGTAGTAACTGGAATTTTAACATCAGTAAGTGATTCTGGAATTGTAGAAGAAGTACTTCATGCAATTGCTACCAGTGAAACACTAGAGCCAATTGTGATAAATACCCTTGTTACTGTCTTGAAATCAGGTCTTTTGAACTATACTACATTATTCCAAGTATTAGATGAATCCAACTTGATTGGAACTACTGTGGAAAGTCTTATTTCTGATTGTACCTTCTATTCAAGCTTATTTGATGTTGCAAAGAAATATATTGGTAATTTGTTGTCATTAGTTACTGGTAAAGTTGAACTGGCATTCTCAAACAAAAAGAGAGAGTTTAATCTTGAAGCAAGCTACAACAGTAATGTCAAGCGTACAGTTCTCACAGAAATGTCTATCGAGAAGAGAGATCTTCATGACATTGTAGTTAACATATTGGAATCAGTTGCTGCTTCTGGACTTGTCCCATCTCTCATCAAGACTATTTTGACCGATAGTTCTTACATTCCATTTGCAGTTGACTTAGTTAAAGCAGTGATTGAAAATAATGCCATAAATTTCCAAGAAGTTCTTAGTGCTATAAAGGATTCTGGTTTAGTAAGTGGTTTGTTTGAGGAGTTATTCAATTGGGATACTGCTAAGACCATTGCTACTAATGCATTTGCTGCTTTCCAGGGCAAATGCAGTGGCCAAGGTTCTGCAACTGCTAGTGTCAATACCGCCGCAACATCCGCAGCCACTACCACCAATCCCTACACAATCTTAGCTACTACCAAAAACACTGGTACTGCTATTGTATCAAAAGCAACAACGTCACCAACAATTACAGGAATAACTGCAACCAAAGTTACAGGAACAAATACCGGAAAAACAACTTCTATGGCCTTAGTGATAACTGCAAATTTACCAAGCTAAATTTACATTCTTTGATACAAAAAAGTAATTATTACTTTGATACAACGCTTTGATACAGTAGATACGTATTTGCTGTTATATGATATACCTCATACCATTTATTGTTAGATGCACTACAATACCTATTGGATTGCAATTACATGCAATCCAATTCAGCAATGATCTTATCTTTTCTTCATATTCGTTAATAATTATTTTTTTGTGTGTTTCGTTATATAATTATATGTTACTTATTTTAATATTAAATACTGTTTCCAGAATCTGGACAATCTAGCAATATTAAACAACTAAACGGGCTATATAAGTTACATAAGACGAAGCTTTGTTGGTGCAACCGAAGATGTTATTTGGGTGCGAGAAAGCCTAAATAGGAAAGTTCAAAACATGACATTTTTATTCGTCTCATAATAGTTCTCTGCTTTAGGTAAACTAATTTTCTACAGGATAATTACTACTAGATATTATCTTCAAACAGGTAACAGTATTATTTAAGTAAAAACATCTTTATTTGACCAGGCTAAAAAAAAAAAGATAGATATGAAAAATAAGGATCTCCTGCCTGGGAAAGTATATCTACTATCAGATGAAAATAATCAGAATATCCAGAAGGAGGATACGGCAAAGCAAGAGAAATATATACTGTCACCAACAAAGACCATAAAAAGTTTATTTCGTATGTCTATGTATTCATCCAATAGCAATAGTCTGGAAATAGGTTCACCTAAGAGAAGCCCTATTCGCAGCTTGAATAAAGAAGCTGTATCACCTAGCAAAACTAAGATTGGGGACATTTTTAAACCTAAACTAAACTTGTCTAGGTCTTCATTCACTACTAATAATTCCAATACATCCATATCTAAACTGATAAACATTTCTACCATAAGCATACAACAGGAAAAGAAGTATACGACGTTAGAAGATTTTGCTGATACTTCAACTGATTCCAGCAAAAATAGCAGTCATTATGATGCGGAATCAATTAATTCTATTTTGAAAGAATATGAGGAGAACATTGATCGAGGTAACTTTTTATTCCAAGAAGAATTTGATGAAACGAAACTGATCAAAGATGTGTCTAAAATCAGTAATGACGAAAATATAATGAACGAACCGAGAAATAGTTTGGAGAAAACCAATACCGATATTTCTTCTAGAAGGAAAATCTTTAACAAATCTGTAATAGAATTAACATTAGATGATGCAAAACTCACGAGTTCAAGTTCGTCCTCACCACATAGCTTCTATGATGCATTCTCAGAGAGTCCAAGATCTTCCAGATTCGAAATTTACGAAGATAAAAAAGAGAAAAGTAACAAAAAGATTAGTAAACGAGATCAACTATCCAGAAAGAATCTGCTTAAAAATGATAGAAAGAAGGTTTTAAGTACTTCTTCTAATAATGACATTCTAAATCGGTCGTCATTGTATAACAGCACCTCAACAACAGAATCTACTCAGAGGACAGTAGATAGAAAGTCCGAGGAAACATATCCTGACCCTATGTCATTATCAAATACTCCACAATGGACCTGTAATTCTCTGCTGGAAGCAGATGTAGAAAGTTCGGTAAGGATGAGTTACACAGGCCAAAGCATCCTGGAGAGGCCACTTCACACTGTAATTATAGATGAATCATTCGATGTTGATGAGACAATTCTCAAGGACAATATATTTACGAATGATACTAATGATATTAATCAAAATAATGATATTAATCAAAATAATGAATATAACGGCGAAAAAATAAGAAGATCTATAGTTGCATCATTATCTTCGGGTGAACTTCTAAGCAAATTGGAAACTTTCCAGGAAATACCCGAACAAGATGAATTACAAGAGGTTCAATCAAATTTTATCAATAATAATTCATCTGGAGAAAATATTAACGTTGCACATCATCTATCCATAAATAAGGTATACAATGTACTCCATTCTTCCGATGAGACTGTGACAGGTAATTTGGAAGCTCAAAAACGATTAGGCGTAAAGAAGATTACAATAGGACCATCAAGGAAAACAAGTCCTCAGACACCACAAACGGCGCATTTAGCTTCATCCGATATGGCGCATACTGCATCATTAAATTTACCACCTCCTAATATCCAGTTATTACAGTCTAATATCCAATATTCACCACCAAATAATATTCATCCATCACCGCCCATTTCTACTACAAATAAATTTATTGACGAAAAACTTAATTCAAATCTTGAAGATTTTAGGCATAATAAGCCGTGGTCATTAGCATCCCCAAATCTCTCAGTATCAAGACCCAAGCCAAATATCAGGTTGCTGGACAGCCTTAGCAAGAAAAACTCACATGATTATCTTCTTGGGGATACTCCAAAACCTTCATACCTTGAGTCATTATCACTGGGCTCTATTTACAATGATAAAGACACCGAAAAGAACTTCCAACATGATAAAATACCTTCTGGGGGAATCTACTATTCTTGGTTAACTCTCATTTTGTTCATGCTCCTAGGGCTCATTGTTCCACCAGTATTCTTCCTCTTGTCCCTAGGTTTCTGTGATAATTACAATCGTCATCCTCATTACTACAACGGAATCATTCCTTGGCTGCAATTACTGAAACACTCTCTGGTCAAGAATCCTATTCATTTCTCAAGGACTCAGAAGATTTTTAGTTTTGCAGTTGGTGTCATTTGGCTAGCCATTATCATAGCTATGATTATTGTTGGGCTCTGTGTAGGCATAGCCTCTGTCTCATAACACTTCCAAGTATATCTCTAACGATATTGCTGCAAAAATTAATCTAAACTCATATAGATATTTAGCACATAATAGATAATAGATGCAATAAATCTTTACCATCTTGTCGTCTACGGATAATATCCGAGGTTCGACGCCGGTGCGCGCAAAAAATCTGGTCTCGTGACCAAACTAATGAGAACGAAGTCATTTGGGGTAAAGAAATGAGGTTAGTCTAAGCATTATAACATAGGATTGACCGCCTATTGGGAGTTAAATATAGCAAAATAATTTGAATAATCCTAGGAATTATGGGAAATGTACCCGCTAAAGAAGTAAGAGGAAGATCAGGTACTCTTTCGTCGATAACGTCCAGTATATCTGACGTACACCATGGGAGAGGAAGAAGGAACACCACGTCACTGATGCTGTCAGCGCTTCATGGTGATTCGAAGAAATCCAAGAGGCAAGAAGAAAGGGATCGCTTGAAGGAATTGCATTACCAAGGGTTGATAGTGAAATTCACTGAAACCGTGGATGGCGGATATTTGGCCCCCTATGGCACCTACAAATCGAACTTAGATTATGATACGGAGGTGATCAGAAACCTTATAATGAATAGACAACTAGCTCCATTCTATACTCCCCTTCAGGATTTTGATCTGTCGTGGAGCGAAGATGAATTAATGACTATCTTGCTTCAGCTTACGTTGCACTCGATTGAAACAGCATACTCTGAAGAGGAAGATGATGATATAGACAACCATAAAATCCACAAGACAACGGGCTATTTCAAAAGAAAAGAAAACAAGGAGAAATTACAGAGATTAACTGCAAAGATGAAGGAAATTCAGTTACAGGAGGAAGAGAAATTCTTACAGGAGAAGATGAAACTCAAATCTGGCAGTCCAGATGTTAATCACAACTTGCCATCAAAGGATTTGCTCAAGAAATTATATCTGAATGCAACCGAATGCCCCATCTGTTTTTTGTACTATCCAAACAGCTTCAACATCTCGCGTTGTTGTTATCAGCCGATTTGTACTGAGTGTTTTGTCCAGATCAAAAGATTGGATCCTCATCCCCCACACGATGAAGAAGACGGTAATATGAAACCAGATTCTCTTCCACACACGTTGATCTCAGAACCAGCAAACTGTCCTTACTGTGCCAGTACGCAATTTGGCGTCACTTACGAGCCCCCGGTTGATATTAATACTGGTATTGGTGGCGGGTATCCAATACAATATTCTGCCCCTTTCAAGAGCATCAATGAGGAATCTGCATTATCTGCAACGTCTTCTGTATCCGAACCCCAGCTACACCTGGAGACAGCAGCTCCTTCAGCAGTTGAAACACTGACACTGCCAATTAAGAAACTGAGACGAAAATACTCGGTTGCAGCGGATGCCCCTGGCGTTATTACTGTGGATATGATCAGACCTGATTGGGAGTTGAAGCTAATAACTGCAAGAAATAAACTCGCTAGAAAAGCGGCGACAGCGAGCGCTATACATGCGTCTAATTTATTGGTTAACGATACTACCACATCTACTTCGTCCTCTCGTCGTACGTCCGCGAGGCATTCAAATAATGCGTTAACCCCTTCTCAATTGCAATCAGCCGAGGAACGAATGTTTCAGGATGCGTTGAGATTATCCCTTATCGACGAGGAAGAAAGGAAACTCAAGGACGAACTTAACAAGAGGAGATCTGCTGCACAGCTGCCGTTGGAATGACGCCACTCTCATCGACCAATCCTTGAACCACTCTGATTCCAAGTTACGGCGACGCATTACTTCTCCCACAACATCTATTGCTACATTCTACATCACACATCCGTGAATATGGATCTATACATATATATTATTTTTTGGTTTTTTATAGTATTCAATTCTATGGTTCTCATACTTATTCCTTACATCATTCTAGAAATATAAACTCTTCAAATTGCGGTTATTTTCATCCAATTATTAAATTCTCGACGATGTTGAGAATTTTCCATATTCATCTGGCATTATTACCGCAAAAGGCAATATCATCAACCGTCTAAACGCAACAAGTCGACTTAAAAACCGTGCCTGTATTGTACAGTATATTGTTAACGTAATTGCACTGGTGCGGACAAGTGAAATTGCATATACTATGCAAGTCCAAAGGAACAGCTCTATTTATACTCGCAGTGGACATACATAGAACTCAAAAGCTCAAATAAGTTGTGAGGCTCAAACTATGGAACAATACAATAATAATATGATAGCAATGTGGTGGTGACAATTTAAAAAAATTTCATATATAATCGCTCGAAGGTTACATTGTATGACGATGGAAGTTTAGTAGTTGGAGTTGCGAGATGGTCAACGAAGCACAGGGAAACCGACCAAATGCCACAGATATAGCGGAGGCTCTAGTGACACTCCCCATCAAGAGAGTTATGCACCCCGAAACAATGACGTTACGGGAAGTGACGAAGTTACCCAGGGAAGTGGGATTGAAGGGATTGGATGACAATGAAGCTATTTTGAAGATAGTCATGACGGGCTTGAACTACATGACAGACTTTGAATGGTTTAAAAATAGAAAAAATCATGATTCGAGAATAGTACCAGGAAATAAGATTATAGGAAAGATCGTAAGGGCTAAGGGTTTGGATTTTGATAGAGGTGTGAAATATTTGCTATTTCCCTATAGTAATTGCATACTTCAGAATGTTGAAAGGTGCAGTAATTGTCAAATATTGGAGAGTAAAAACCTTACCCATCTCAATGAAGATACTTATGATGCTCACAAGAATTATCAGTGTCTCAACAACTTGGTTCACGGAAGAACTATCGATGGTGGGTTGCAAGATTATATCAAAATTAGGTATCCTAACGACTGTTTAATTGAAATCCCAGAATATATTAGCATGCATGATAGTTGTTTCTTCCTAGATATTACATTGCCCTTCTATCTCTACTTGAAGGAAAACCCAATTTTAACAGAGAAAGATGAACGTATATTGATTATTCTTAATGATATTTCAAAGGAAATTAACGATATTTTAATCGTACTCAAGCATTTTAAGATGGACAAAGAACATATACATTTTTTGGATCATACTGCGATTAAGAAGTTTACTCAATCTGAAAAGCAAGCATATAGCTCAAAATTCAATCGTGTTCTCATCTACGATGAATTATTAGCTGCAATAGAATTTGGTATATTTAGCACAATATCAACTGACTTGGAATCAACGAAGTCTAGATATACCGTAGTTCTTTTTGACCTGTATTGTCCTCTACCAACTTCATCGTTACAATACTTGAGGACTGAGCATAGTGACAAGACAATCACACAATTCAGACTCTCGTTGAAAGATAAAATGCACACCATTGAGTTGATGCGTATTATTTCTGATATGAACAAGGAAATGGTTTTGAATTCTTCTCTGGAAAGCATAGATTCTGTAAGAGATTCCCAGTCAAACTTAAATTGGTCAAAGGAAACTTTATCTACAAAATCAATATATCTGTATTCCTCCACAGGTACATCATTATCTGATAATTCTAGGCATAAAGATGAAAAGCAAATAACTAAAACAATTAGATTTGGTGAAGACATAGTGATCAACGAAACAAAACCGAAACCATTTCATTATACGTGGATATGGTTTGAGTTCGATTCATACTTAACTACGGAATATGATTTCTCTTGTTATAATGATGATATTGAGCCAATTTATGTGAAAAATCATGGTATTGTACAAATCAATCAATTGATTAGAAGTAAGATTGCTTCAAGGGTTTTTTATAACAACACTCTGAGGAAAAACCGTAAGACAAACGATATAACAATCTCATAGTAAATAGACTGTATTATATATATATATTAATATTAATGACTTTATGTGAAACTTCAAATAAATTTCCTAAAAAAAAAATATGCATATGTGAATTAATTATGTTTATGCTCTTCTTTTACCAAGTTCTCTCAAGGTATCTGATAAGATGGCTCGTAATTTGAAGAGGTTATTTATTCTTAACTTTTCATCTTTTAAGTGAGCGTTGTCACTTTCTTGACCACATGGGATTTGGGCAGCTGGTGCATTGAAACATTTTTCTAAGAACCTAATTGAAGGAATGCTACCACCTTCACGAATAAATAATGGTTCAGCAACATTTGGACCCCAGTTTGAACGCATTTTTTCATATAAAATCTGGTAAACTAAATTAGAAGGATCACCTAACCAAGGTTCAGCCTCATGGAAAATATCTATCAGTAATTTATTATCAGACTTTAAATTGCTAAATGATTCTTCAAGATGCTTTTTTAATGTTGATTTAATTGTTTCCAATTCTTGATTAGGAACAATACGTAATGAAATATTAGCTTTGGCTTTTTGCGGAATAACCGAATTATTGTTAGGACCAGAAACTTCGATTTTATGAACTGTTAACGATGGGTTTCTCCATTTAGCCATTAAGGTCTCCAAATCTTGGTTATACCTTTTATTTTTAATTGCAACTTTTTCGACTTTCTTATAAATTTCAATTTCTGTTTCTGTTAATGGTAATATATCGTCATAAAAACCTTCTAAATCAACCTTTCCATTTTTTGGATTGTTTAACAGACCAACTAACTGAACTAAGTCCATTGTCGGCTCTTTCAGAACACCACCATCTACACCAGAATGTCTATCTGGTTTTTCTGATTGAACAGTGATTGAAGCATGGATAACTCCTCTTAAACCATAATTAAGACATGGTGTCTCATCATCCATCCAATATGAATTAGACAACATTATCCAATCTATGTCCCCTATTAGATCTTTGTTTTCATTGATTACATTCTGAAAGCCAATAGATCCACATTCTTCTTCACCCTCTATTACAAATGTCACATCACAAGAAAGTTGTTCTTTAGAATGTAACTCTGCGACAGCATATATAGCCGCTAAGATTGGCCCCTTGTTATCAGATACACCACGGCCATATAAATTACCATTCTTAGCGGTCATCTGGAAGGGGTCAGTTTCCCAACCATCTTCTTTATCTGCATCGACAACATCATAATGACCATACCATAAAACCTTCACGTCATTATTGGAAAGTTTATGGTTTCTTGAAAATTTAGAATAAACTAAAGGATTACCATTCTTTACAGGTAATAAACTAGTATTTGATGCACCTAATTTAGCAAATAATTTCATTAAGTACTTTGCACATTGACGAGAATCTTCCAAATAAAGATAAGGCAATTTCAGTACTGTTTTGAATGAAATTAATTGTCCTAATGTTTGCAATAAATGCTCATTAACTAAATCTGGACCGGTAGAAAAATCTAAAGGTTTATTCTCGAACAAAGCACCTACTGATCTGTATCTAGTTCTACTGCCAACATCAGTTATATCCCACAAACACATCGCTTTATGTCCACCTGATATTAAAAAGGTCAATCCAGATGGCATAGTAAATATCTTTACTGCTAATACAGAGTTATTTGAATTATGCTTTTTAAATATATCCGAAATTTCATTATCAACATCGACAATTGTGGCGTTTTCTGTTTTATTAGGATTAGAATCTGAGAAGGTCGATCTCTTTTTTAAAGTAAACTTAATAAGACCCCCAATGTTAGAAGTTTTAAATATACAATTATTGTGGATACCCAAACTTAATACCTCATCATAAGAATCAGCACTTTCAGATTCGGAAGAAAATGCGTATGATCTCACTAATTGAAAAGTTGATAAATCCCAGACCTTTATAGTAGAATCAGATAAACCTACAAATAAGAAGGAATCTTGCATAGTCATAGAAAGAGCTGACTCTTCATTGGCTAATTCCTTGATTTTTGTCATTATAATCTTGTCATTTTCCTTCTTAATACCCCACATATTTACAATTCCATCACCACCGCAAGATATCAATATGTTCAGGTAAACATCAGCATAATCATTAAAAATATAGTTAACATGGTTTTTACACTTGTAAATTTCCATACAATAGATATACCCGTTGTGGGCAAATCTGATTATATCTTCGTTATTTATTTCAATTAAGTTGGGGCCAGATTTAATGTCAACAGATGAATCTTTCAATTCTTGATGTTTATATTGGAGACTATTAATTGAACCACCAGGTCCCTTTGAATCAAAGAATTTGTCGTATCTCAAATGAGGCAATCTTTCCATTGTAGAATGGGATTTGTCAGTCTCTAAATCGTCAAGTGGAAGATAACACCAAAGAAGTGCAGCATTTTGAGCTCCGATAAAAACTGTGGAAAGTGCATCAGACCAAGTAAGAGAAAATATATCTCCTATATCTAATAATGAGTAAATAATATGCTTACACGGAATATCATTGACAGTACTATCTTCTAATCCTGTAAGATCCCAAACTTTGACAAGTGAATCAGATCCAACACTGAATAGATAACTTTCATTTTCACTAATTGCCAAACTCAACGTAGACACGTCACAACCCTGTACTCCTGTAGATATCTCATATTTTAAATTATAGTTTTTAAGATCATAAACTAAGATTTTCGAATCTTGAGTTCCACAAAAGATAAGACCCTTAGTTGGAGCAGGCATCACACATAAGATCGAATGTGTATGGGTCCATTTATGAACCAATGCTGGCATTAATTCTGCAGAATATGAACGTTTTTGGTCTCCAGAACCTTCTCCTTCCAGTTCCAATGTAGGAGACTTTTCCCTACATGGGGCTCTAGGCAATGGTCCAGTACTGCTAATTGAATCTGATCTACTGATTGGTAGCGGTAACCTAGTCGCAGGTATCAGTACATATTCTCCTTCATGAACCATTCTTTGTTAATGAAATCTAATATGTTATTAGATTATTTTTAATATCTAACCACAGTTTCGTGTGTATTCTAGGAACAAACAACTCACACGCTGTGTATCGGGTTTTTACAACAATATGATGGAGTCACAACAATTGACATAATTTGCAAAATGTCGCATATAATGTCGTGTTCATTGAGGCTCGAAGAAATTTTGCTGAAATCATAGACGACTTTTGTAGAGTATTAATGTCGCGAGAACGTCGCATTAATGTCGCGTATATGCTTTACCAAATGCCATCATAAACTGTAAACCTTGAGATGTTAAAGTCTCGGCATTCCTATTTTGTTTTTTGCGAGAAAATCTGGGCATTGCACTTATCCATCTTATCCCCGACTCATCTCTTTGAGAAGCCGATCGTGTGCTGGATAACCCACGTGTGTGGTCTGCTAAGAAAAAATCAATTATTATCAGGCCCACGTTGATTAATTTCTTGTTATCAAGCTTAGTTCACAAGAAATATTTTTCACAAGGGGAATTCAATCACACGATTCATTGCTTTTTTAGCTAAGTTTTTTAACGTTTTCAGTTTAAGTTTTCTGACAGATTTCAGTTACCTAAAAGAATCAACTAGCTGCAGAAGTACAATTTAAACATGAAGTTTGCTCACTCTCTTAAGTTTAATGCTGTCCCTGAATGGCAGGATAACTATGTGAACTATCCAACACTTAAAAAAAGTATCTACAAGCTCCAACAAAAACAACTCGAAGTCCAGCCTTCCGATGGAAGTATTCCAGTCGATGAGATAAACTGGACTACTGTTTCTCAACTTGTGGAAGAACACAAGATAGCTATAACCACCCAAAATAAGGAGTCCTTAAAGGTAGATGACAACGGAAATAGATTCCATCCAGCCCGTTTAATGAGCAGGTTCAAGAAGACAAGGTTAGATAGTGATGCAGTTGTTCCACCTGAGGATTTAGAGTTAGGTGCTGGTTCGACTGGTAACGATTTTGATCTGGAAGAGTACAAGAATTCTACACAATCTCTTACCATAGAAATGGATGACTCGAACTCATCATTAGTCAACTTTGTGGATGAGAAGCACGAAGATCCACAAGATGAGTCTTTTGACCCATTGAAGGTATTTGCCAAGCAATTATTAGATGAATTAGCGAAGGTTAATAAATTTTATCAGACAAAAGAAGCCGAAATCTTTAAAGACTACTTCAACTTGACTAAAGATTTGGAGCACAATAGAGTTGAAATAGACGAAGTTTTCAAGTACACTCAAGCACATCAGCAAGAAATTGCTGAAAATGAAGAGCATTTCCATAAATTATCCAAAATAATATCGCCATCGACTGCCTTTGATAATGATCATCTCAAGGATAATGAAAAGGTTAAAGTTGAGTACGAAGAAGAAGATGACGATGATGATGACGACGACGACGATGATGATGATGATAAACATAGCCAAAATTCCGCATTATTGTCTCATATTGACTTTAATGTAAAACAACAGAAAAAAATTACTTTGAAAAGAAAGTCTGTTGCTGTTTTTATAAGTTTGTCAGAATTAAAATCTTATATTGAACTTAACAAAATTGGATTCACAAAAATTACTAAAAAGTTTGATAAAACCTGTAACTATGCTATAAAAAAGGATTTTATTGAAAACTACTTACCAACGCATGCACGCATTTTCTACCCATCAACAATTGAAAGTGTCGACAAGAAACTTGACCAACTTGTTAAAGTTAATGCATTCTTATCTGGTAAGTTAAATGCAAAGACAACTCAACAAGACTTAGACAGCGTCAGATTAGAGTTAAAATCACACTTAAGGGATCATATTGTTTGGGAACGTAATACTGTCTGGAAGGATTTACTTTCATTAGAAAAGAATTCTTATAATTTGCATGTTGACAGTGCAGCCACAGGAAATAAAATGGGCGATGAAGCAAATGTCGCCAACCCTTTGAAGTACATGAACATGAAAGAATATGATATACCTTTTGGTATGACTATTTTTGGTAAAACACAAATATCATTACCAACTTTCGTGCTTTCGTGGCAAGTTTTTAAGATATTGTTGGTTATTGTGGTCTTCGTTATTTTGTTAGCTGTTAAAACTTTCAACGATAAGGCTGAGCATCGTTGTATGGCTGTTTTGGCTGCATGTGCTATTCTCTGGGCTACTGAAGCCATTCCATTACATACTACCGCTATGCTTGTACCATTATTGATAGTTACTTGTAAAGTTCTTAAAAACGATGATGGTAGTATAATGAGTGGTTCGGATGGTGCTAGTTATATTATTAGTGCAATGTGGTCATCTACTGCTATGTTATTGATGGGTGGTTTCACTCTTGCTGCTGCTTTGTCCAAGTATGACATTGCTAAGATTCTTTCATCGTATATCTTAGCATTTGCTGGAACCAAACCAAGAAATATCTTAATCTCTATCATGGCAGTTTCTGTTTTTTTATCGATGTGGATTTCTAATGTTGCTGCACCTGTCTTAGCATTTTCGTTGATTCAGCCAGTTTTAAGAACTCAACCTACAGGCTCTCCATTTTCAAAGGCTTTAGTTTTAGGTATCGCATTTGCTTCTGATGTTGCTGGTATGTCTTCTCCGATTTCGTCACCTCAAAATATGGTTGCTATCGAATCTATGTCTCCAAATCCTGGTTGGGGAAAATGGTTTGCTGTCGCTTTACCTGTTACCATTATCTGCACTATTTTGATCTGGTTAGAATTAATATTTACTTTCAAAATTAGTGACGCTAAAGTCAAGGCATATAAGCCAATTAAAGAGAAATTCTCAATGAAACAATATTATGTCAGTGCCGTCAGTATTCTTACCATCTTATTATGGTGCGTTTTGTCCAAGATAGAAGATACATTTGGTAGTTCTGGTATTATTTCTTGTATTCCTATTGTACTATTCTTCGGTACAGGATTACTAAAGATTGATGATTTGAACAATTTTCCATGGGGAATTATCTTATTAGCTATGGGTGGTACTGCCTTAGGTTCTGGTGTTACCTCCTCTGGTTTATTGAGTGATATTGCAGGTGCATTACAGGAGAAAGTAATGGATTTCACATCGATCGTTATTTTAATTATTTTTGGTATATTGGTTTTGGTCGTTGCTACTTTTGTATCACATACAGTTGCAGCATTGATTGTCATTCCATTGGTCAAAGAAGTTGGAGAGCAATTACCTACTCCACATCCTTTACTTTTAATTATGGGTACAGCATTATTAGCATCTTGTGCTATGGGATTACCTACGTCTGGTTTCCCTAACGTAACAGCAGTCAGTATGAGAGATGAACTAGGAAGACCTTACATTACTGTAAATACATTTATTACGAGAGGTGTTCCTGCTTCATTTGTCTGTTACATTGTTGTTGTTACAGTTGGTTATGGTATTATGAGTTGTTTATCTTTCTAATGAACTTTTTTAAAAGTCACGGTGTCAATTAAGTAAAGTTATATTAAATATGATAAATTAATTGAATATAAAAAATCTAGAGTACATTTAATTTATCTATTATAGGATATCATTAATATTTTACGATCCATATGCTATATTTATGCTGTAACAACATGTAGTTGAAAGATTTATTCTCGCAGTACTTCAAACATCACCATATAATGTTCGTTGCATCGATTTCATAACCCCAGTATCCTCCAACTGTTTTAATATAGAAGCAGTTGGAGGACCATACTTTTTGCTTGTCACTAATTTTTCTACTGAATCAGATAAAACGTTTGATTTCTTTGCCTCAGAAAAATAATGGTTGAGGTCGATATTATCCAAAGCACCATCACTATATAATTTCGTTGAGACGTATTTCAAGATATAGTAGACATCGGAGCTATTCAAAAGCTGTAGTGCTACGGATTCAGCGACTCCGGATTGATTCAATGCTACTAAGAAATCATTTACCGAATCATACACTAAACTTGATCCAGTAACTGTGGAGATTAAATTATCCAAAAACGATTGTGCTGATCCTGCGGTATCATCCCTTTTATTGAATAGTATCGCATTATATTGGGTAAAAGTATAATATGAGCTATCCTTGTACAGTGGATCTTTGCTTGTAAAATTTTGAATAAGGTCTGCAATATGATCAACTGTTAGTTTTTTTCCATCACCAAGATCATATACTAATTTGGTTATCCAAGGATTATATCTTATAATATCCCCAACCACTGTTGTTATGTATTCTCTATTTTCATCGTCTAATAACAAGCCATCGATGACAGAAAATATAATGCCTGAATCTGTCACTGCGTTGATAATGGTAGTTAAATTCAAATTAAGTGACAGTGAATTAAGACCTCCCAACCCATTTTCCAAGATATTTTCGGTTAGATTACAAATTTTATCTAACTGTTGGTCATTATCTGCTAGGTTTGATATAATGTTTAAAATGATACCTGAATCATTTACAGTCTTAATTATGCTCTCAATCAGGTTTACATCTTTTATATTTTCACTGTCAATCGCCATCTCCAAATAATCATCAAACTCATCGATGATAAATTCGGTACTTCTCAGCTCAATACGACTCAACGCATGTATAAATGGAGTTATCCACAAGATAATTGTTAATAATATTCTTGTGCCATACATAGTAAAGCTGAATATGTCCCTGCTATTTATTTAGCTTATTAAAATTCGAAATTTATGAGAAAGTCAAAAAAGAGGTTTTATGCCAATATTTAAAGCAGTGACTGAAGTTATGCTCTTAACTAGTATTGGTAATTATTTATTTTCATTTAAGTAATTTTTAGCACAATTCCTTGTAAGTTTTTTGATATGAGGAGAATAACATTTCCTAATTGGGAAATGTTTTTTTGCAATAACTTTCGCATGAAAATTGACACATATATGCAGTTTCCCCTTGCAACTAACAAATTTTTTGATAACAACAAATCACCTTCAAAGACCCTAGTCTAATAAGAAAAACTAGTCTGTTATGCTTATTAAAGTCTTGTTATGTCCTATGGCTTAAATGTAACGATGTTTAACTTTAATACTCATAAAGCATAACATCTATGAAAATTCAAAAATTTCCCTATATGGCAATACCAGTGTAAGGGCATCTCAAAGATTCCTATTCGGGAAGTAGTATTGGAAATACTTTGTCTCTATAACATATTTAGCAATTACCAATTAGGTATGTAATTACATGCAACATATAGTATCTTTTATATATTAGTAAATCCCCTAGTGAAATCCTTGTTAATAATTACTTCCTTAATAAAAAGAAGTTTTGCCATGAGGTGGATATCCATATGTTTTTTAGTCACTTTGTTTTCATCTATCGCATCATCTTATAAAATACCTACTATAAAACCTGAGAAGTTTCATTTAGAAGAATTATTAGAAGATTTTATATACATAACAGATTCTTCGGAAGAACTATTGGATTATTATGATTATTCTCAAAATAAGAAAAGGGATGAAGAAAGTATTGAAGATATAATAATTAAATTCAATGAATCTCAAATTTTATTTGAAGGATTAGATGCCTTAAGTGAAAGTGAAACAGCTCAAGAATTGATTGTCAATGCTACAACTTTTTTACTTAAAAGTGTAGGAAATGTTAATTTAACCTCGTTGTTATTAGCCACTTCAAGTTTAAACTTAAATGTATCCGGAATATATGGCACTGTTAAAAATTCTGGGCTCATTCAATCCACATTAGATGGGATATTATTAGATAAAAGTTATCGTCCTGTTCTTGTTAATTTGGTAGAAAGAATTGTTTATCCGAATTTGGATACAATTTACTACTTAATGCAAAAATACCTTCATTCGGCCTCAAATAAAAAAAGAGAAGATACATCAGATAGCCTTGAAACGTTTGCTACAAATATTTTATCTACCGTTTTAAATTCTGAAATATTTGTGGATACACTGACAGATTTACTAAATGCTTTAAATGATACTGGAGTTGCAGTGTATACGATCAAACGGTTAATTGCTTCTGAAGAATACCAAAATTTGACTGTTTCATTAATAAAGGATATTTATGCTACAGGTGCAATTAAAATTGATTTATCTAGCTTAAATATTACTGCAATTATAGACAATGTGTTAGGTGATCCTTCGCTTATAACGGGTGCTATTAGTGGAATACTCAGTGGAGGAAGTAATCTTGGTGCAACATTCGGTAAATACACTGCTGCTGTCAAAGAAATAATTGGCGATTTAGAAGATGATGGATTCTTTGTAACATTAAATAACTACCTTTTTTCATCTTCAACTTCAGTAGCTACATCAAGCACTAGTACAAAGAAAGGTAGTCAAAAGGATTCTAATGTTAAAAGTACAATATCTAGATCAAAAGCAACTACAACAGCTGATTCATCTGCGCATATGTTGACACCTGCATCAAACCCCGTATATAAATTATTATATTTTGTGCAATCTGCAATGATAAGCTTTCTTCTTCTCTAAGTTATATCCATTTCTTATCTAATAAATATTCAATGTATTTCTTAATATTTTTTTAAAAAAATCTCAAAATAATTCCAAGATTTTTTAATTCTATGATTCTATAATTCTATAAATAATATATAAAGGAAACCTTTTTTTAATCTTTAATTCATTTGTTAAACGACTTTTCCAAAAATATTTTTGGATATTCATCAGAGTCAGTATTATAGTCATTAGGATCTATTTTTACTAAGCCTTTTTCTTCCATTAATCTTAATTGTACCATCTTTAACATCGTATAAAGTGTCGATAAAACCGGTGTTTGAACGCCATTTTTCTTAGCAATTTTTAATGGATTTCCTAAGATAATCTCAAGCTCTATAAGTTGCGATTTTCTTACATCTATGCACATCGATGGAGCATAAAATTGACCATCTCCAATATGTACAAAAAATTCCTGAAATTTTTCATCAAGAATATAACCTTCGCTAGCAGCGATTTCAACGAGCTCTTTCATTCCTGGTCTAAATAATTTATCATTAGCATCACACATTTGGCACCTATTCACATCTAGATTTACAAGGGCAGTGGTTGTATTCATGACAGAGTTGTATACTAATTTTTCCCATCTTCTCTTTTGAGCATCTTCATCAACTTCAACTAAATTTTTAGATTTATCAGCATTTTGATATATTTCACAAAATATTTTAATTTTCTTATCAACTAATGCCTTATCTACATTTGGATTGTTAAATGGTGCGAGATAAATATGATCTTTGAAAAAGTTCTCAATAACACCATTTCCATAGGTAGATCCGATTAATGATACAGCACTTAAGATAGCATTTTCCGGAAATCTTTTTATCATTGGAACTTCAATATCTATACCATTTTGTATTAACACGATAGTTGATTTCTTTGTAACCGCTGGTGCAATAATTTCTTCACAAGAAATAGGGCCATCAGGAATATTTTTTGTTGTAACAATAATAAAGTCAAACTCAC
This sequence comes from Schwanniomyces pseudopolymorphus, assembly GCA_030583345.1. Lineage (NCBI taxonomy): Eukaryota > Fungi > Ascomycota > Pichiomycetes > Serinales > Debaryomycetaceae > Schwanniomyces > Schwanniomyces pseudopolymorphus. The sequence goes on along the minus strand of JAJMIA010000040.1, from coordinate 58,043 downwards.
CAAATATTCTATTAGCTTCAGAAACTGATTTGGCTAAATGATGTGGTTTCCAGTTTTCTATATTGCCATATGTCTTTGAGTGGATAGTATATCCATTCTCTTTAATATATTCATAATCTGATCTCACAACTAAAACTACTTCTGATTTGTCATTTAGACATAATCCTAATGCTGCAATAGCACCTACACCCCCAGAGCCAATAACTAATACTTTTGGTTTGCTAATAGTCATCCTTATCAAGATATAATTATTAATTTTAAGAAAAGTCTAAGTATCGCTATTTACTATTTCGAGAAATACACGGTCGTGTCCATGTCTATTTTAACGGTTCTAATGGAATAAATTCACCATCTCTATTGTAATTGAAATAATCTTTTGATTGTATAATTTTTAATTCAAAAAACTTCATTGTCTCTGCATCATTAATTTTTCCTGTTATTTCAATATCATTTTTAAAGTCTAACATATTGGCTTTACAATATGCTTCAAGGCCCAATCTATGAGTGAGTTCTAACGTCATGCGCATGATTGTTAAAACTTGATTAACAGATTTTGAGAGTATATCTAAAGAATTTTGGAAATTTGTAGCGGATTTCAAGTTTTGAAAAAGTTTGGAAAGAAGTAAAGCACTAAAAAGATCACCAATACCAGTAAAATATGATTTTATTATTGGAATTTTAAATATTTGAAAATTTTCATTATCCCATGTAGAGATTGCACAATAGATAAAATTTCCATCCAGTATTTCATTCGTTAGCTTCAAATCCAGATTCAAACTAGATATCACAACGTATTTTATCCCAAAATTGATATGTAAATGTTTTATGCAATCTGCTAAATCTTGTATATTGTGTATCTTGGTATCGCAAATCAATTCTAATTCAAATTGATTTGGCGTAATGATATCCACTACTCTATCTTCGAGGATCTTTCTATATTCAGTTATGCAAGACGAGTCAACATATAAGTAACCTTCATCCCCCATTACAGGATCCAATAAATACAAAATATCGGGTTGATATAATTTAGATTTCTTGATGTAATCATTAACAACGGATATCAAACCTGCATTTGGAATATATCCAGTCAATATGGCATCATACGAAAGTTGTAAATTATCCAACCCCAGTAAAATATTCCTCAAATCTGTCTGTTCTAAGGCTGGTCCTTTAAATTGGCCATACCCAGTATGATTTGAAAAACTAACTGTATTAATATTATCAACCTCCCACCCCTGTGTTTGCAAAGGAAAAATTGCAGCCTTCCCTCCTACATATCCATGAGATACATGTGACTGAATAGATAGTAATGACTTGCTCATTTACAATATATTATATTACTTGACATTTGCCTTATCCTACAATATCGAAAAATCATTATGACTAAATCATAAGTGAAAACAGGTCATGTGATCAAAATTCGTAGATTCATTCGAACAAAAAATAGTGAATAGAAAAATTCACATACGAGAAGATATCAGTATATTCATAGTCAAATGGCCCATCCATATTAAACTATTCGGTACTTTTATATGATGAGCTAATGTTTTGTATCAATATTTGCGGTGAGGTGAGGTCATGAAGTATATTACCATATTGATACATTACATCATTCCTATTTATTCTAACCCCTATTAAATCATTTCCTGATAAAAACAATGCTTAAATAAAGTGTTTCTATTTAAAGAATACGGCACTCTTGAAATTACTGATCCTTTTAATGTCATTCGCGCTTTATCAGACTAATTTTGAAAGCATTGCAACTGATAAGGATTAGAAACGTATCCCCTAATGATATGAAGTATGGCGTTCGTATGGAAATACTAGAATTTGACTATCATTGCAACGAGATTCATGGCAATTAAAACTTGATTCAAAAGAATAATTACTTAAAAATGTTGTAGAAAATAGCAATATAAAATGGTTTCGTGGTCTAGTTGGTTATGGCATCTGCTTAACACGCAGAACGTCCCCAGTTCGATCCTGGGCGAAATCAATTACTTTTTTTTATTTTTTTCGAAACCTGAAATACCTATCCGAGATTTAGGAGATATCGGATGCAGATCACTGTAGAAACAGGTTCTTTCTTGATCTAGACATATTTCATGAATATTCTACATATTGCCATATCTCACCAGCTTAGTGGTTGTAAAGTGATATTTTGAAAAAGCGATACATATCTAATCACTTGCTTAATACAAATAGAATTACGTAACTAAGATAAACTTTTTCCCCTATAACAAATTACGTATTGCTGGAATTTCGCTAATTCTGGACGCTTCTGATTGATGAATTTTCACATCCCTCCCTTTTCTAACCAAAAATTTTCAAGCTAACGCGTTCTAGCGTTAATCTTGTTAGCCTATCGTCCCAATTTACCGAGCACATGAAACTTGAACTTTATATTGCTCATTTCCTATTTCAGAAAATAATAGAAATCATAAGAAATCATATTGATTACATAAGTTATATTACATCGACGACAATTTAATATTTTAAGTCTCCTCAGTAATATTCCTTCGCCTTCGACACACAGCAGCGTCTACAGCGCCCGTATTACGTCACATGACCAAAATTTCTATTTCTTCGTCTGCTAAAGAGGGATCTAGAATTCTAGCTACGCCAACGTCACTGACCTAGATGAATCAATTATGCATCAATATCTCTGGAATCCCTGTCTAGCCGTTGGCTGTTACACATCACTAAATAGTAATTACTTGTAAATTAGCTTGTAGATCTATGTTCAACTTACAGCTTCATGAAACACACACACAGTAGAATAATAGTACTTGCATGGGACCATAGTTAAAAATACAATGCTGACAATCGTAAGATTGGAACATATGGCGCACGCTGGGCAACTAGTCCCGAAACACCCATACTGAAACTTTAGTGGTCCGCGAAACAAAGACTGTCACATTAGCGGAGCAGCTGGTAATATCTGCAATATCACTAAGTTTGATGGACTTGGCATAATACTATCTAACTACATACACTACATACTTGGTAGAGTGGGATTTGTAGAGAAGGGGCCCTTATGGAACCGCAGAACAACAATACATTGTGGAGCTAGCTGTAAGAAGTTATCCATCTAAGGCTATTTATTTTGTTGACGCTATAGCATTGCCCCCCTCTTTCTTTACATAATCTCCTAGTTGTTTCGACACACGATATTTTGATTGCAATACCTAACAATCTCAAACCTGTGGTGGTTGTCGAGGCATTGTTTACAATAATAATATTAAAAATAGGACTGCGTCTCGGTCTCGCACTGTTCTATATTTGCATTTGATGTAGAAACAGGGCTCAGATATGGGCAAATGTTACACAAAGTCACAGAAAACCGTGGACAATATGCGATCATGGACAATATTTATACCAGAGATCGCCATGGATTTTTCAGAACCAAATTTGATCCGTTAATTCATTTCAATAGAAATCTTCTAAAGAACATCTTAAAACTTCGAGCGTTGATCAATATTAACACGAAGTAATTATTATTAGGTTAGAAACAATATTAATCGGTAAATAAATATTGAATATGGTTGATTCAGTCGATACATTGGATGTTAATTTCAAGTCCACATTGCCACCACGTAAAAGAGCTAAAACCAAAGAAGAGAAGGAACAGCGTCGCGTAGAACGTATCCTTCGTAATAGAAGAGCTGCTCATGCATCCCGTGAAAAAAAGAGAAAGCATGTGGAGTACTTAGAAAGCTATGTGGTACAGTTGGAGGACAACTTAGCTATGTTACAAGGCAACTTTGAAGCTGCCTGGAAGGTTTTAAGTAAGAACCAAAGAAATGACATACCTTTAACATCATTAACGGACCTAGCTGATTTGAAAGAGAAGATTCATCTTAACTTAAACAGTTCTGTTTCGAGCGAGTCTTGTGAGCCAGAAACAAAGAAGAGGAAAATGTCTTCAGTAACTGTAAAAGCCGAATCTGAAGATGAATCTATTCACGAAGATGAAGAAGAAGATGAAGAAGAAGAAAACTCATTACCGTTAGTTGAATCTAAACCACAAATTGATAATCATTCTATTACAGTAAAAAAGGAAGAAATTGACTCAAATGAACTCTTGTCTGTTACTAACGACAATGTTTATTTCAACTATCTTTCACCTATATCAATTAATTCCCCAATCAATTCCCCTATTGATTTGACTTTGAAGAAATCTGAAGATGATTTCGCACCATTGTCATTAAATGAACCTGCATTATCTATATCCCCTAGCGATTCTAGCTACTCGACTCAAGAGTATGATTTAATGGAGCAAAATTCAGAAGAAATTTTGTTGCATAAAATTTATGATGGAAACCCATTGATGATTAGTTGTTGAGATTTTGAAATGTTCTCTGCTTAGCCAGTAGTCTATTCTCTGGACACAATTTACCAAAGATATCCTAATAGGAGTAGTATATTAATTTAAGTATTATTTGCTAGGTGGCAAAAATATTTAAATTAATATGCGTGGAATCTCCGATCTTTGGTTCGTTGATGTCTTGGCTATATGGTTTAATGCATCGAAGCAACTTTCTTATTTCAATGTACTTTAATAATTTAATGATTCCACCATAATTTTTGCGCGGTCTGCAGCACCAATCATACCTGAGTTGATGGACGTTCCTAGGGATGATGATAATGTATTTGATCTGTTTTTAGCTTCCAATGATGCACTTATGGAATCCAATGAAATTGATTTGGATTCTATTGCTACGGGTTCTATTAACATAGAAGAATATTTGTTGTTTTAATGGTTTATAATTTGGTTTTTTAATAGGTTAATTCTTTAATGGGGTTTTTTATGGTTAACCACAAGATTGTTGATTGAGAAAATTAATTTACATTTTACATTATCAATGTCAAACTCAAAGATTTTAATGATATTGGATAGGAACAGGATATTTGGGACCCAATTCGAAGTACTGGCGCACTCCTTTCTATGAAGTTGATAGTAGCGACGACTTGATAAAATGGAGTCTTTGATATTGTGTACCGACTAATATTATTTTGTTTTTGATTTGCTTTGATTTCGATTTTATGTTAATTGTTTTTTTGATTGTCGATCTAGGGTATATATATGATTTGGTTTAGTATGTGTAATTTTTGATAAACAATTTGATAAGTACTGCAGACTGTAATCTTTATCTAATCATTTGAGAAATTGTTGTATAATATCGATTATTTTTAACAAAGGCAAAATTTAGAACTTAATTTTTGATGTTACTAATAGATCTTAATAGTGATATTTTATTCAAAGTTGTATACTATCTACCTCCCGAGGATATATTTAGCTTATCTTTAACATCTAAGCGTTTTAATGTTATACTTACATCAAACTCCATATATCATTTACTTTATGTTAAGAAGTTTGGCTCTAAGCCCACTTCTTTAAACTTGGACAATTACAATTGGAAAGACTTATTTCAACTTAGATCTTCTAGTAAAGCTAACTTGTACAGTTGGGGCTCGTCTCAATTCGGGAGATTGGGGTATTTATTACGAGATATTCCAAATGAGCACACCACAGTAGGCTTTATGAGAAATGTACATACTCCTACACTATTAAATAATTTTAGGGACGTAATTGTTACTGACATAAATGCCAACGGTTTTTGCTTTCAAATATTGACAAACGATGGACTTTTATATTATACGGGAAAAGGATGGAAACGAGGAGATGGGCAACATCTGCCACCTGGTCCATATAATTCAAGCGATTATTCACCTCCAATCAATGTAAATACTTATTCAATTCCTTTTGCTGAAAGCTTGCTGTCTAGAAGACGTCTCACTAGAAGTATTCTACCTATGCCCGGGATGAATCGTAGGTATGATAGAATACCATCTTCTACAACTCCACCTGAACCAAATAGGGAAACTAATCCAAATCTTACTAGGCCAAATACATTGGATGTACCTGATTACAGAGTTCTGTCTATGAGAGATTTAGAATCGAATTTTATTACTAAATTGGAGCTTCCAAAATCAACTGAGAATACTAGAAAGATTATCTCTATATCAAGTGGAAGAGAGCATATCTTAGCATTAGATAATTTCAACTCTATATATACTTGGGATACAGGTAATTCAACAAAAGTTGGTGTACGATTAACATTTTCGAACATTCCAAACTTGATCAATATTACGAAAATTTCTGCTGGTTGGAATTTGTCGGCATGTCACTTTGAAAAGATAGGAATAGCCGTTTGGTATTCAAGAGAGCCAGTTACTAAAGAAAATTTTGATAATGGATCATTTATGTCAGAAGCTAAATACGTAATTATCCCAAGAACGATAAACATTGTAGATTTTGTTGCTTGCATTGATTATGTTTTATACATAGACATTAAGGGAAATTTGAATCGATTTGAATTCAATGCGAATGCCTATGCTTCTGGAAATATTGATCCTTTGGATATAGAGGAGCCGTATTATGAAGATGCATTCAATGAATGGCTAGATGATCATAACCAAACCAGCGGGACATATGCTTCGTTTTCTAAGTTGTGCGGGTGCTATAATAAATTTGCAGTTCTAACTAATGATGGACTGGTCCTTTTGGGATCAAGAGATTCAGAATCGCCATCAGTAATACCTGAATTGCAGAATCAAGGTATTATCGATATAGCTATGGGTGACTACCATTATTTGGCTCTCACGAATTGTGGTAATTTACTCTCATGGGGAGTGGAATCTGGAAATTGTGGATGCTTGGGCTTAGGTGACAAAGAATCATTTACATCTACTCATCCTGACATATCGAATAATTTAGGTCACAACAAGGGAATGTCAGTTTCGGTCCCCTCGCTCGTTAAAAATCCTACAAGTAATGGCAAATGGTTATCTGTTGCTGCTGCTGGGTGGCATACCTGTGGGATATTTATATCTTTGGACGAATCGTAGTTTTCATTAATCTAAATATAGCTATATATTACTTTTAAACTGTAAAACAAAGGCGGGTAATTTACGATTGTTGCGATAAATTTTTGATGATCAAATGGGTTAAAGCGTGTTATAGACTCATAGACTAAAAGATAAACTTAGCTATAGTTTAACTACAATTAATTAAATTCCTTTCAAGGTTTATTGGTTATAAACAGCTATATTAGATTTTAAATTACCAGCTGGCTTAATAAATAATTTAATAAGCAATTCTATTCAAATAGCGAGCTTTTCAATAGAACATCTACGGCGAAGAAAAGTAGACAGGGATATTACAAGTTTAAAAGAATAAATATAGACATGAGTTCACCAAAATCTCAACCAGAACATAGGGATAGTTTGGGTATGGATACATTGACACCAACACCTACACACACTCCAGGCCATCCATCGCCACATACCGTGACTCGACAAAGAAGATCGTCATCAATAATTCAACACCTTGAACCAGATACTATAGAAACAAAAATTGACCAGGCATTGAATCCAAATGTTAATGCCAATTGGGTAAACTTTAAAGGTGCATGGATTATTCATATTGTATTGATATTGTTCTTGAAGGTTTTTTTTAATTTTATATCCGTCTTAGATAACGACTGGAAATGGACATTAACTAACTTAACCTACAATATTGGGTCATATATAATGTTTCATCAAGTCAAAGGAACACCTTTTGAGTTTAATTCGGGTGCGTACGATAACTTGACTATGTGGGAGCAAATCGATAATGGTGATCAATACACTCCTACTAAAAAGTTCTTGATGTTAGTACCAATTGCTTTGTTTTTGATTAGTACTCATTACTCCAACTATAATTTAAACCTTTTTATTTTGAATGGTGTAAGCTGCTTGTGTGTGGTTGTTCCGAAATTGGCTTTTGCTCACAGATTAAGAGTAACTTTATATTAGAAAATTGGCACGAAGGTATAGCCTTGTAATTGATACAATAAATTGACTTGCATTATACCGGATTTTTCTGTTTAGCTGCTTCTGTTGTATCTAAAATATACTTAATTCTTAACTTTGCATTCTAGAGAAAGCAATGCAAAATAAGTTTTTTATTCCTCATATCCAATATTTCTAATTTTATAAACAATCGCATGATGAAAATTATATATTGTCTAACTTATTTTATAATTTGCCTATATATCCTATATATCCTATATTTAATATTCAATAATTTTTTACTATGACCAGTGGATTTTGACTCGGAATCCAAGTATAAATTATAGATTTCTATATGAAATATTATTAGTGCGCATGGGGAATGATGTGTTGACTCAATCCCAAAATTATTTAAGCCGTCATATATTTCTTGCAAAAATTTCAGGAAGCAATCATCAATAATATTTCTTATATTATACTAAATTTTAAAATGCCTTACGCCTTATCCCAATCACATAAACAATTAGTCGAAGGTCACTTAAAGGAAAGTGATTCTGAAGTTTATCAAATCATCAATGATGAAATCGATAGACAAAAGCACTCTATCGTTTTGATTGCTTCTGAAAACTTCACAACCACTTCTGTTTTTGATGCCTTAGGAACTCCAATGTGTAACAAGTACTCTGAAGGGTACCCAGGTGCTAGATACTATGGTGGTAACGAACACATCGACAGAATTGAACTTTTATGTCAAGAAAGAGCATTAAATGCGTTTAATGTCACTGCTGACAAGTGGGGTGTTAATGTCCAAACTTTATCTGGTTCCCCAGCTAACTTACAAGTTTACCAAGCCATTATGAAACCACATGAAAGATTAATGGGTTTAGACTTACCACACGGTGGTCACTTATCTCATGGTTACCAAACTGACTCCCGTAAGATTTCTGCAGTTTCTACTTACTTTGAGACCATGCCTTACAGAGTTGATTTAGAAACAGGTTTAATTGATTATGATATGTTAGAAAAAACTGCTATCTTATACAGACCAAAGGTTTTAGTTGCTGGTACTTCTGCTTACTGTCGTTTAATTGACTACAAGAGAATGAGGGAAATTGCTGATAAGGTTGGTGCTTATTTAGTTGTTGACATGGCCCATATCTCTGGTTTGATTGCTGCAGGTGTTATCCCATCTCCATTCGAATACGCTGATATCGTTACTACCACTACCCACAAGTCCTTAAGAGGTCCAAGAGGTGCTATGATCTTCTTCAGAAGAGGTGTCAGATCTGTTAACCCAAAAACTGGTCAAGAAATCTTATATGACTTAGAAAATCCAATTAACTTCTCCGTTTTCCCAGGGCACCAAGGTGGTCCACATAATCACACCATTGCTGCTTTAGCCACCGCCTTAAAGCAAGCTGCTACTCCAGAATTCAAAGAATATCAAGAACAAGTTTTGAAGAACTCCAAGGTCTTAGAAAGAGAATTCATCGCCAAGGGTTACAAGTTAGTTTCCAATGGTACTGATTCCCATATGGTTTTAGTTAACTTAAAGGACAAGAACATCGATGGTGCTAGAATTGAAACTATCTGTGAAAAGATCAACATTGCCTTGAACAAGAATTCTATTCCAGGTGATAAATCTGCTTTAGTTCCAGGTGGTGTCAGAATTGGTGCTCCAGCTATGACCACCAGAGGTTTAGGTGAAGAAGATTTCAAGAAGATTGTTGAGTATATTGACTTCGCTGTTAATTACGCCAAGGAAATCCAAGCTAACTTACCAAAGGATGCTAATAAGTTAAAGGATTTCAAACAAAAGGTCTTAAATGGTGAAGATGAAAAATTGAAAGTTATTAAAGAAGAAATCTCACAATGGGCCGGTGAATTCCCATTGTCTGTCTAATCTTTGTATTTCATATATATGTTCATTTCGTTTTATTGATATTAAATAGTCATTAACAATTATAATTTATGTTTAATTTGTGTAAAATTGTTAATAATATTATGTAGTACTTCGAAGTTCGAATTTGAATCCAACAGTCAACCAAATTATTCTTATTTCATAGAAACTATCTGTCATAAAGTTTGCTATAGTTGTTGACCAAGTAATTTAGCCCCTATGATATAACCTGTGAATTTCATGATATGGGGTACTAAAAGATATAATTAAAAATATAACAATTAAGGATTAAACATTGCACTTTGTATATCAGTAATGACTATGACTAATATTAAACTATACACCAATAGGATTAAATTGAGTTTCATCATACGGTAATCCAAGAGCCCATGGGCGAAAAATTTTTTGAAAGAATGAACTATTCATGCTATTTTAATAATTTAATTTTTTTTTTGCATCTAAATTAAGAAATTTTTAAAGTTTTTATTTATATAGTTCGTTTAAAATCTTTATATACTTAAGAATAATAAAATAGAACATTTGCGAAAGCTATTAATTTTTATCATTCTACATGTTAGGTTGTCTTATTTATGTCACTCGTGAAATCTATGATACTTCAAGCAGAGTGATTGGATCAGTATGTCCAAGAATACTGTACTGACGTAACTGATTAAGTACTCTCAGTGAATTTAAAGCTTTTAAGTCAATAACCGAGCCTCTTTATGGCGTGGTCGATAATGAAACTAAGAAGTTACTTGGTGTTTCTCTGTTAGCGAGACATAATTTAGAGCAATCAAATAGGACTTCCAAGCATAGTTCCGGATTGATGATCACCCCTTTAATCTCAAAAAAAATCGGAACTATTCAATTTCTCCTCAGCAAGAACCGACAAAGCGTGGTTGGTAAGATTTAGTGAGTTCTGACTGCTCTTATTGCTTACATTGTTGGTGTACAGCTTTAATTTTGTCTTCGAATCCATGAATTCTTGTTCGGAGAGTATAATTTGTATATACAATTAGTCGTACCCCGGATTCATTTATCCGATTTTGCCAATAGACAAACAAGTCCTAATGGCGGAGAAAAACGAGCACAGTTATTTTTCGAACAACGGAACCTCGCATTGTACAATGCAGGGTATGATGGCAGCTTAAGGAAGAGAGAAACACCATATGATGAGTATGTCAATTATAAGTGTCTCTTGTAAATCATCATCATTGAACGAACTAAGGTGGGCTGATTGGGATCAGATAACTGCATGCATGATCTAACTGGTATGCATGTATATATTTAATGACCTTCCGAAAAGTAGATGCCTGTTCATCACATATTTAGTGGGATGTTGGTGGTGAAGTATTCTGCAAATACCTGTTACCAACAAGACAAAAAGGTATACATAATCAATATGAACCATCATACAACATCTATTTGAACTTTTTTTGGAAATAGTCATTCTCATGATATTATGATTATGATTATGATTATGGTGGAGTATTGTAAGCAGCACTATATGTAAGTTATTTAGTATACATAGCTGTAATGAATTTTTTTATGTTAGTACTAGAAAATATCTATACATATGATTTATTCTAGTTAGGATAACTGATAATGGATGATCTTGTTTTCATAATATGATAGTTAATTAATTGACAGTTCTACTCGTTAATTAGATCAAAGAAATAAGATTATCATATCATTTTTACCTTTTTAATAGTTCTTCAACTTGGTTACTCCGCACCCAATCGTAGTTCGTAACACTGATGACCATAATACCCTTATAGCTCTATGACTATCACATATTTAAATAATTTTTAACATAACTTTATCGATGTTACATTAGTCCAGTATATTGTTATTATTTTTGTATTGGCATCAATTCTATATGGAAGCCAATAATGGTCATGGCATAATTGCCTGTTTAATTATATTATAACGTGATGTGGGGCAATACATCTCGGAATACGAGGATGTATTTAAATGTTCCGTAAGGATTTCAAAAAGTTTTCAAGTTTGCTTTTTATAAAAAAAAGTACAGAATAATACGATGAATAGTAAATTGCAAAACGCAGTTGATGAAATTGTGAATGAATTTTCAATTGATAAAGAGTTCTTAATCAAGGCCTCCAAATATTTCACAGAATCTATGGATCTTGGTTTATCTAAACATGAACTGGCGAAAGAATATATGCCAATGATACCTACGTATGTTACTTCAATTCCTACTGGTAAAGAGAAGGGGTTGTTTCTTGCTGCAGATTTAGGTGGTACTAATTTCAGAGTATGTTCCATTCAATTAAACGGTGATCATACTTTTGTTTTGAAACAAAGCAAGAATAAAATACCGGATGACTTGATGAAAAATTCAACAGCTGATAATTTATTCTCATACTTAGCTTTAAAAGTAAAAGCATTTTTAGAAGTAGAACATGCTGATGTATCGAAAGAAACGTTAAAGTTAGGTTTTACTTTCTCGTTTCCTGTAGATCAAACTGCACTAAATAGAGGGACCCTTATTCGTTGGACGAAAGGTTTTAATTTACCAGATTGTGTTAATAAAGATGTGGTGGAATATTTACAAAACCACTTAGACTTGATTAGATGTAAAGTTAATGTGGTTGCCTTAGCAAACGATACAGTCGGTACATTGCTATCTAGAGCATATTCCAATAATCCTGCTGAAACAAATGCGAATACAGTAATTGGTGCAATCTTTGGAACAGGGACAAATGGTGCATATTTTGAAAAGATTGAAAATATATCAAAGTTAGGCGATATGAAAATTTCGGAAGATATTACTGGTATGGTTATTAATACTGAATGGGGATCATTTGATAATGAACTCAAAATATTACCAAAAACTAAATATGATGATATAATTGACGCAGAAACAAGTAATAGAGGATATCACCTCTTTGAAAAGAGAATTAGTGGAATGTTCTTAGGTGAGCTATTACGTGTAATTCTTTTTGACTTGTTTGAAAGGGGTTTAATTTTTGAAGACTTATTCAAAAGAAGAGGAGGAAGTTTGCCTCATAGGCTTTCTGAGCCATGGCAGTTATCTAGTGAGGTTTTATCGTACCTTCAAATAGATGACTCAACAAACTTAAAAATGTCACAGTTGATTTTAGAAAATCATTTAAGATTACCAACTACGGAAGAAGAACGTTTAGTCATTCAAAAAATAACTCAAACTGTTTCCCACAGAGCTGCCTATCTTTCAGCAATACCACTAGCTGCAATTGTAAATCGTGTAAAAGATCAGTACGCCAATGATAATAGAGACTTTGAATTCGGTTGTGATGGTTCAGTAGTTGAATTCTATCCAGGTTTCAGAGAGGAAATACTAAAAGCTTTTGAATTGATCAACCCATTAAAGGGCCTGAATAAAAAGGTCTTTCTCAGAATAGCAAAAGACGGTAGTGGAGTAGGTGCAGCCTTATGTGCTAGTACCGCAGTATAAAAATTTTGAACTTCAGATTGTATTTACAATAATATAATATATAATAAACAAATATCAAGTCTATAATAATTGTAGAATATGCTCCTAATAGCTGATATGTTCTTGTCCTTATTTACTAATATAACAATGTTTTCTATATAATAACGTCCTCAATGGTCTCAAAATTTATCGTACTTTAAAACTTTGTAAGCTCACATCAAAACCTCATAATAAATTGAACATTAATGTAAAATAAAAATCAATAAACGCTATAGCAGAATAAAAAAATATATATCATGAAACAAAAGTTACCCCCCCAGACAACATAACTTTCAAGTAAACTAATAAAACATGAACTAAAAAAATCTAATCCCCAATACTTCCATTTAATATCCATAAAAGAAGATTGATGTAAATTAAAAAAATTAAAAATAAAAATCCTAATAACTACAAAAATACTAGATTTTAGAAATAAAATATATGCAAATAGGATCAAAAATGAAGCTTAGCAATATTGAAATAAAAATATATCAATAAAATGAGCAAAACAATTAATATAAAACATAAATATTAAACAAGAATATACATAAATATAAAAAATAAGAATTTTTAAAATAAAAATTTTATATATTCAACACAGTAATAAACTTAAAAAAAAATCATTGTCACCTTCAGTGAACTGTAGATAACCTTATGAAAATTAATGAAAAAAAATTAATCAAACATTACATTACGCACATAACTATAAACACAATTATTTATAAAGTAGAAATGCAATAAATCTATACCGAACATACCTTTGCATTAAATCTTCTGTAGTAATTTTCAGATAGCCTTGTCAATAATTGTAAAAATGTATTAAACCCAAGTACAATTCTCTGTTCCTTTATGTCTCTCTTAAAAAGTTTAAGTAATCTATTGATATTTGACACAATAGATATCAGAGCCAAGTTATTAGAAAATAGTAAAGAAATATGTATTAAAAACTTATGGACATTATAACTAGAATAGATTATAATATTTAAGTAAAAAAACTTATGAGACATCATTATATAAAAAACTTTGTAATATTGTCATGCAAATGTAGAGTAACGAGGAAAAAAATATATTCTTTCTTGAACGATGAAGGAAATTAACAAATAAAGCCTGAGGCGTTCGTAGTATATGAATAAACCATTTCAAGAGCTACGATATATTAAAAAGAATAGATTTGAAATCTTGAATCATACAAGCAGAAAGATCCGAACTTACATAACGAAGTTACTTCTAGAATCAAGGGTAAATTATCTTCTGATTGAAAGAAAAGTCTTACTAGATGAAATGCTACGACTCGTAATTTAATTAATAGTTTTATATCCATATCTTCTCACATCATACAAAAATGAAAGATCACAGTTAGACTAAGCTTGTATTGCAATTTGTTTGTACTATTAAAATTCAGATATAATTTATTAGCTATATATGAAATATATATAAAATTTAACTCGCAAATTCTTTCAATATAAGACAGTAAATAAATTCACAGAAGTAGTAGAACGAACCACCATATAAAAACATACTGGATAGCCTTAATTAATTAGTAATGTTCTACATATAGAAAAAGTAACGGGAGGAATCGCTACCAGTATATACTACAGGATTATTTATCATATATATATATAATGATAGAATCTTCATTATTACAAATTAAGCAAAAATTTAACCCTTTAGGATCAAATTTTTTATCTAGAATTATCTTTCAAAGAATTCAAAAAATGTTTTAAAGTCCTTATTGAATTTAATATATAATTTACTAACAGATTTAATAAATCACTGTATAGATTCCTTCAAATATAAAATATTCAATAATTCCGTAAAACAGAAAAGTATCCCTATTTTATTGTTAATTAGTAATTTCAGTTCCATGTTGCTAATCCTTCCTTACAATATTTAATCGATAAGAGTATTTCTACTAATCGTATAGAAATTGTATATTAAGGAATTATTATCAAGGAATATTAAATAAATCGTTTTGGAACTTATTTTGAGGAAATAAAAACTTAGAGTTTAGTAATTTACTTTTATTTTGTAAAACAAAAAATTTAATTTTCGCAGCCTTTATGTCGAATTGTCATATATTATTTTCTTGAGTTATTTTTTTTTGTAGTTATGGGCACCAATAGTAAATAGGTGCAAGGTCAATATTTTGAAGACTGTAGTAATATTAATTAGTAAATGCCGAAGTTTTATGTATATTATTATCTAAGGTTAAGGGTTCTTAAGTAATTGCATACGTCAAATTATACTGTTATTATAGACTTTATTATATAGTGATTAATCTATTTTTGTTTACCTTTTATTATACCTTTTTCCGTCTCATTTGCAGATTTTTTATATGATTGAAATTACTAGTAATATATTTACAAGGCTATTTTTATTACAAGTGCTGGTTTGTAGCAGTTGTATTTTCTTTAAGCTTTTCTCAAGTATAATATGATGGTTAGTTGTTTGGTTAGTATATTTTTTGGAATCTATTATGTAGAATTTTCTATTTTCTTTAAAAGTTTTGCAATATACATGGTGATGTTCATGTTATAGTCAGATACTCCTGGCTAATAATATTGTAGTTCACATCTTTAGTTTTGAATCATGTCTACAGAATATTTTTTAGTTTGATTTTGGTTATACTTTACTTATATTGTGATAGTGTATTTTCGGTATTTGATTGTTATTGTTAAACTTTTAAATTATTTAATAGTTTAAAGGATTATTCTAGATTTATTATTATTTTTTTTTTTTGACTTTCTAATTTATTTTAAAAGCTTATAGATATAGATATATAGGTGTATTAAATTATATTCCTGTTGTTATTAAAGACTAAGATATTTAGCGAAACATTCGCCCATTTGAGTCCCCCTCTTCTCTCCAGTTGGCTCTAAATGATGAACTATTCTCCAACCTGTATAGTCTCCATGCTTCTCGTATATGATCTGGTTGTAAGGGAGTTTGCATATCACCATCATACTTTAATGGCTTGTGATCTACTTCTATTTCATTTCCATCTGCTAAAGTCTTTAGAATATCGTGTTTTTGTTTTTTTTTATTCTGAATGTCAGTAATAAGCTTACCTTTATTATTTCTTTCTTGCACTTCAAAAGAGCGAGTTATTATTTCACTTAAGAACAGTTTAGATAAACCAGCTAACACAACTGCGATATTTTGTGGTATAGAATGGCTCAAAACACCATTACAAATTTTCTTAACACCAGGCTTATTGACTGTCATTCTTCTATAAGCTTCAAATTTTTCCATCTGAGAATCAGTTAAATTTGATATCAAAAGCCTTTGTTTTTCATCATCTGTCATATTCTTGTCAATTTTAGACTTTTTCAAGGATTTATATTTACTCACCAATTCTTCGTCGTCAATATCAGATAAATCACTTATTTCGCTTTCCGATTCTAGAGAATCTTTATGATTATATATTGTTTCCTCATAAGCATGCTCATCAGACAACACATCAGAATGCTGACCATTAGATTCTAAAGCACTGTAGAAAACCCTCCATATTAACTCTTCGTCTTCTTCATCTAAACTTACGTCACTATAGTTTTCTTCGTCACTCGATGACATGGTTGTATTTTGGAAGCAGTTAACATTTGATGTATTAATTTATCATTTTCTATTTTATCTGTATTGTATATAATATTGGTCTTATATGTCGGAAATATAGTTTAAAGACGTTTCTTCAGACTTAACTTGGGTCCTCATAGATGTAATATCTCTTCATTAATTTCATGAACTTGATGTATGATATTATCCCAATTCAGAGCTCTACTATTTTTTATCATTTCTGTGACATCGTAAATGTGATCGTATAAACTTCTAATCAAAACTCTCTGTTTTATATTTTTTATAATATTATTCTCATGTAACTTGTATTGCAAACTATTAATCATCAGCGTTACAAGTTCTAAAGTATTATTCTTTGTTATTCCAATTAAGTTAGCTATGTTTTCTTTTTCCTGAGTTGAATTAAACTTTTCCAATAATTTCTCACGGATTTGATTCCAAATTACGAGCAGATCATTATAATTTAAATTAGGTATACTTCTATCAGCATATACTATTGATGAATCATTTTCAATCTCTAATTTACTCTCCAAAACATACACAGTGTTGTCACTGCTCTGATAAGGACTAATAAGATTAAATTCTTCGAGAACTTGAATGTTCAAATTGTCAAGTGTTTTTGATAGTAAATCCACTTGTTTATCGATAAATTGATAGAATTCTTCATTTCTACTGCTACTTTGATCGTATACTAGAATAACTTGAAGATCCACTGATGAATTTTTCATAATTCCTTCTTTGAATGTATTAATTTCCTGGTTTACTAAATGATATAAAATCGTTTGAGTAACATAAAACGGCAAATCATTGGAATGAACAGACATTACATCATAATACATGTGTGCCTCTATACCTTTAGGATCTACTAATAAATAGTTCTCTTGTCCGTAGAACATTTTCAAAGTGAATTCATTTGGATGTTTAACATGAAAGTCTTCAGAATAATCAAGTTCGTCATAAACCTCAATATTCCATCTTTTACCAAAGAGTTTGGAACTCTCTGTATTAATTTGTGTTTGTACAGCAGCTGCTAAATCTGGAAAATTGAATCCTTCATCACCATATCGAAGATGTACTGGTATATTTATAAGAATATCATCATGAACATATTGCTTCAATTTGTTCAATTCTTCATCTTGTGAATAGCTTTGAAAAAAACAGCTAATGAATAGAGGGAATATACCTATTATTATTGATAATACAAATACTGATTTTGAGATTGTTATGCTCCCCATAATTAGCATATTGTTATACTATCAACTTGTTTTTTGATATAAATGTCTAATATATATATATTATGTGTCACGTGAATGGGCTGGTTTTTCAAATTAATTTTGGTGATGATGATCTACAATCTTATCTCACCATATGTCAATTATGTCAGTTCCATCATTGAATATTGCTGAAGAACTTGACCCAAAAAACCAAGAAGAGCATTATGTTCATAATATTTATAACGAGATTGCATCGCATTTTTCTCAAACACGTTACAAGCCATGGCCTGTAGTTGAGAAGTTTCTTAATCAGCAAGATGACTACTCCATTGGATTAGATGTAGGTTGTGGTAACGGTAAATATTTAACCGTTAATGATAAGTTATACATAATTGGTAGTGACAGATCAGACGGCCTTATCACTTGTGGACAGAATATCTCTGGTAATAAATATAATTTAGCTGTTGCTGATGGTTTGAATTTACCTCACCCAAGTGATACTTTCGATTTTGCTATTTCTATTGCGGTTATTCATCACTTTGCAAATGAGCAGAGAAGAATTAGTGCTATGGCTCATATACTTTCGAAGTTAAAGAAAGGAGGACAACTTTTGATATATTGTTGGGCTCTTGAACAGGAAAAGTCGAGAAGAGGCTATAAAGAAGGAGATAATCAAGACATTTTAATACCGTGGGTTTTGCAGAAAAAGCAAGAAAAAGAACCTAAAAAGACTAGAAGACAAAAGAAGAAGAAAGAAGACAAAATGGAAGTGGAGTTAGAAGAAAGTGGCAAACTGACTATGGAAATCACAGAACCAAAGGAGGAACCTGAAATAAAATATAGATATTATCACTTATATCAAAAGGGTGAATTATTAGATAATGCCCTTAAAACTGGATCTTGCTCTTTGGTATCAGAAGGGTACGAAAAAGATAACTGGTGGGTTATAGTACAAAAGGATTAGTTGTATATATTTGTAATATTTTATCTCACGCTCGAAATTTTCAACTAGTAGACTCTATTGTATTTTATCTAATATATACTAATTATGCTTTCTCCAAAAGAAAAAAGAGAGAAACTTATAAGGGCAACTGATCTAGATGCTCTTAGTTGTCGTTCTAGTGCTAATGAATTTTCGTACTTTGAAAAACAGGATCCATATATTGCGGATATGATCTCGTCATACAAGAATAATCTTCAGTACTGCTCAGGGTATTCTACATTATCTGCTGGGAGAACAATTAGATCAGTATTTAATGAAAGAAAACTCCCTATTATCAATAGAGGAACGTATCTTAGAACTGTACTGCTTGATAAAGTGATTTCTCAATTCATATTTGAATTTGGAAAATGTCAAATAATTTCCTTAGGGGGAGGGTCTGACACAAGATGTTTCGACATTCTTCAAAATAACCAAAATATAATATATCATGAGTTTGACTATCCCGAGTCTGTTAAAATTAAAAAGTTGGCAATTCTAAATAATGAAATATTAAGAAGAACAGTTGGCTTCTCTAATAATGAAAATATTGAAATCAAATCTAAAGAAGAATTTACCCAAATGGAAAGTGACATTCATACTCATAAATACCACCTTTATGGCTGTGATCTAAGCCTTTTGAATAATAAAAATGAAACTTCTACTTTTATAAGGAAATATATTGATAATTCTTTACCTACAATTATACTCAGTGAATGTGTCTTATGTTATCTTTCACTTGAGCAAACTGAAAATATCCTCAGTTTTTGGAGGAAAATATTTGAAAGCTCTTCTGCTTGTACCTCGATCTTGATTTATGAGCCTCTTTCATTGGGGGATAGCTTTGGGGCTACTATGGTACATAATTTGTTAAACAGAGGAATAGAGTTACCAATCTTCGATAAATATCCTAAGCTATCTTCTAGATTTGACTTATTATCGAAACACTTAATTTTAAATAATGTAAAAATTACAGATATGTGTGATGTTGGAGGTTTTGACTTGAAGAGACTATCTTCGAAGCCCTGGATTGACAATGACGACTTACAAAGAATAAGTAGATTGGAATTCATAGATGAATTAGAGGAGATAATATTACTTTTAAAACATTACTGTCTTTGTTATGGTGAATTTTCCAAAAATTCATCATCATTTAAGGGTATTGATAATTGGAATTGGTTAATTAATAATACAAACGGAACATAAACTATATATCCTTGATATATAAGATGTAGATAGAAAATTTAGGGAATTCCTAAGTTTGTAATATCTTAAGTCTTTAAGAGTTAATAACGAGAATCGAGAATATAAATTCTACCTTCATATGGTGATAAGGTATCTTCAATAACATTTTTACTATTTGTATGAATCAATTTAATATCGCCCTCTAAAAGTTTGTTGAATTTAACAGCATTAGAACAAAAATTAAGAACAATATATGCCGTTGAATTATCAAAACATTTTAAATATGAAAATACTTTTTCATCTTCAATATCTAATATTTGAAATTTCCCATGAACTAAAGTGTTTTTATACTCTTTTCTGATTTCTATCATATCTTTCCAAAAAGAAAGCACAGAATCTGGGTTAGTAATTTGTGACTCTACATTAATTTCTTTGTAGTTGTCATTTATCCTCATCCATGGCTTCCCAGTTGTAAATCCAGCATTTGCAGAAGAGTTCCATTGAACTGGACTTCTTGCGTTATCTCTTGCAAGGAAATTTATAAATTCTAATAATTTTTTTTCTTTCTCATTAAAATCTGGGTCAGAGAAGTACTTTTCTTTGAACTCTCTATAATAGTTGATAGTATTAATATCTTTATATTCATCAATTGACCAATATTTTGGAATATTTGTCATTCCAATCTCTTGACCTTGATAAATAAATAAAGTTCCAGTTAAGGTAGTTTGCAATATCGCAAGCAATTTAGCTGACTTCTCTAAGAACTTGGGAGATGCATTTCCAAACCTAGAAACACTTCTTGGTTGATCATGATTCTCAATAAAAACTGTTGACCAAGCATCAGTTCCGTCTAAAAAGTTTGACTGAGATTCAACGGCCTTTTTGAAATCTTTTAAAGAATACCCTTCATATTTAAATTTGTCAAAGTCCAGGCTACCTACGTCGACAACATTAAATAAGAACATCATATTCATCTCTTTCTCTTTGGCACTCACAAATTTGAGAGCTGTTTCTCTGGAGGCATCTCCTACCTCTCCCACAGTCATGGCATCGTATTTAGAGGTAACTTCTGCAAACATTTCTTTGTGAAATTCATGAATTCTAGGTCCATTATGACACCACACATTGCATGGTTGATAAGCATTATCTGGAAATACTATAGGAGCATCCAAAAATCTTTGATCTTTAGAGTATAAACCTGCTGTATCAATTCTAAATCCATCTATTCCTTTCTTAAACCAAAAAGACAAAGCTGACTTGTAAATTTCCTTTCTTGTTTCTTCATTTTCCCAATTGAGATCTGGTTGTGTTTTAGAAAAAAGCCTCAAATAATATTCATCTGTTAATTGATCATATTCCCAAGCTGATCCTGAAAAAAATGAACTCCAATTGTTCGGAGGTAATCTTGTGCCATTGTCTAAAATTTTTGGAGGTTTCCAAATATACCAGTCTCTCTTTGGATTATCTTTAGAAGTTCGAGATTCTTTAAACCATTCATGTTCACTTGAGGTATGGTTAATTACCAAATCCAATACTAACTTAATTTCTCTCTTGTGCACTTCTTCAATTAATTCATTCATATCTTCCATTGTACCATATTTGGGATAAATTGATTCATAATTACTTATATCATAGCCCATATCATCTTGAGGGGAATCATACATAGGACTCAACCAGATTACATTGATACCTAATTCTTGTAGATAGTCTAATGTAGAAATTATCCCTCTTAAATCACCAATACCATCGCCATTAGAGTCTTTATAAGAAGCAGGCCAGATTTGATATACAATTGCATCTTTCCACCAAATATTATTTGCAGTCATACTTTTAGTACTATTTCCCTACTGAGTAATTGACATTTTATTTACTCAGTTCAGCAGCTCTCCTTTAAATACTATGATAAATTGAATTATTGCGAAAATCGCTGAAATTTTCGCTCCGAAGCATTTTACCCCAGATTGTTTAATCTGACATGCGTATCATATTCCCATATAAATTTATTGAATATTCAGACCTATATTATTATGAAATAATTATATTATTATTATTATTATTATTATTAATTATATTTACAAATTTTTTTTTTTTTGGAATTTTTTAACATTATTTCAAAAAAAAATAATATCTATCATTTATAGAATAATGTTTCACATAATTCTAAACTTGTATACTAATAAATAGTATGAAGAGCAATGCTTGGTAACGATTCTACAAATGGCATATGGACAAACCTTATCTTTTTTTCTGTTATATGAATCTTTATCTCACTTTCAAGCTAAGCGACGTCATGCTTTTCCAGAGCAAACATCTGAATGGATGAAGGCTGAGATATAGCTCTAATATTTTCTGTTTCTGTATTAAAGGTTAGGAGTTAAGTTGCTTTCACTATAAAGTCTGTTGCTAAATATTAATTAAATGGAAATAAGAGAATTCAATTATATACAATAAGCGTCATTTTTGAATTCCATAATCAGAAATACCCAAAATTACCAAGCGTGTACGATTTTAGCTGATGAAATATTTTAACTAGGAGAATACCATTGAAAATCTAAATATTGATATCCATAATTATTAATCTGGCATTGGAGTTGGTTTAGAGAAGTGGATTAATACGAAAATTGTTTGAACTTCACTAAATTTCTTGTAATTAAATTTATCATTCTAAAATACATCTTAACTTTTTTTGCAATCTACTGCGCACACTACGAACATAAATGTTCCAAACTATAGAAAGTCGTAATATTATCGATAAATTTTAGAAGCTAAATGATGAAATAAATTTTTTCAAATTTAACTCAGTATAATGGTATTCTGTCAGTATTGCTAACTCGATGGAATTACCGAAAATGATTTTACAAAGGTCTTAGAACATATTCCAATTCAAATATTAAACTTATAAGTAAAGAACCCATTAATTTAAAAATATGAATAGGTGTTAATTATTCTCTTTTACATATGCTTCGACTTCGATTTCAATTAACATATTAGGATCACCTAGTTTGGTAACCTCAACACAAGTCCAAACTGGCTTATGGTTTGGCATGTACTTTCTAAATTGCTCCACAACATCTTCAAATTTGTCAATGTCCAAATGATAATTTCTTATAGCAACGACATCATCCCAACCATTTCCACCAGCAGCTTTGATAGCCTTTTGTGATTATCGAATGCAGTGATAACTTGATCTCTATGGTTAGATGAAAATTTACCATCTATGTCCCATCCACCTTGACCGGCACACTTGATCCAAGGGCCAATTTTAGTAGCTCTTGAATAATGATAGTAATCGTTGTCGTTTTTAGTCTCGTAGTTATGAAAACTAGGAGTAAACAGCATTTGAATTTTTCTTAATTCTAAAATTTTAGATTTTTCCATATGTTAAGTGAAAGACATTTTATATATTAATATTAGTTATCATTTTTTCCAAACAGTAGTTTAAGATATATTTACCCAATCATTTCAAAATATTATATATCAAGGAGCTTTTCACGGAAATGATTTCCGCATTTTTGCAAATATCTCATATGTAGCAGTCAGTCGAATAAGTCAAGTAAAATGGTATTCTAATTGAAATTTACTTTACTCATCGAAGATTGAATTATTAATGTTACCAAGGGGGATTTTTGACTGATGAGAAATCTATCTTATCAAAGAATCAACGGCAGCTTCTATATAATTTTCAAATAACAATAAATACTCTTTACCGGAAAGCAACATATGTCATTTTCACTAATATATAAGAATCCCTGACTCAGATTTCTCTCTTATATACATTTACATCAACTTTTCCTTAAAAGGAGAAGATATTTTAAATTCACTTATTTCCGTTTATTACGTGCTAAATATAGTATAACTATATATAAGAATTTAATTTTTGAAATGTAAATTATCATGCACAATCACATAAGCAGGCTAGCTGAGAGCTGTTGTTGCTGGTGTGTAGCTTAAAATGAAATAGTCCGTGTCACAAATCAAGTTATCTTGATGATGATGATGCTGATTTTACAGATACCCGACATCAATTTGAAGCTATTAAATGTGCATTTAAAGTATCAGGATATCATGTCCACTAGCCCTAATCAGCTCACCGCTGTTTGTACGATACTGGTGAAAAAGATTCTCTATAAATATGGGTTATTTATATAGAATTTTGTATTAGTTTCAAATTACAATAATTGTACCCAATTAAGTATTAACTGAGTGCTTCCTATAATGAATAAGCTTCTCAATCTAATTCTATATTATATTGAGTTCAATATTCTCATTTTCAAATTATAATCCAGATTCAAATGTTTCCTCTTGAATATACAGCTCTAGATTTATGTCAACAAAACTATCTATAACTATAGAATTTAAATCATAAATTTCACTTGACTCCAATTCCTTCTTCAAAATAGCTTGAGTATATCCAGGTAGCTCTAAGCGACTGCATCTGTCGGCTATCGCTGTTAAATAATGGTTATCATTGTCCCAAAAATTGATTGTATACTTAAGAGTGCGTATCACAAGTAGTACAGACTTAATTGCACTCTCCGTTGAAAATCTTAAGCTGCAAACTAAAAATTTTGAAATATTCGTTAACACAAATCCATAGTGAAATGGTAAAAATATTCCATCACAATTTAAGTTAAAATTTTCTATGATATTAATCGATTTGCTAGAAAGACTTAAGCATTTTGAAAGCACTTCTTTTCCAATTTCCTTTGAGGATAAAAATGGACGATAAAGTGCGATTAACGCGGAATGATAGGATAAATGTAGAAATATAATAGAACAATTAGTAACGGAATCGTTAAGCTGAATTTGCACTGGTAGTGTTGCAAAAAAATCATTTAACATTTGAATACTAGTATTTAAAATTCTACTTTTATGAATTCCACTGAAATTCGGAAACTGAAGCGAATATATTTGATCCATGAACTTATCATGAAGATACCATAACTTGGCTTGAAATTGAAATATAATATCACTTAATGATTTACCAGCAGTATAATATGGCGTTTTGATTCTCGAAGCAGTAATACTACAAAATCTTCCAAGCATATTTGTACAAATTCGGTCTATTATTGCACATCCCCAAAAGAGTCTTACTTGAATATTATTATTCTCAGAAGCAGGCAAAATCTGAAGGCCCATATGTGATATTTGAGAACAAGCTAATGCATTATATGACCAAGCCATCGACCTGTTTCCTTCACCTAGCTCCAAGCAGCATAAAACAATCAATGCATGAGCAAAATATATTCTATTCATTACTTCAAAAGATCTTGATACAGCATGCATAACAGGTGATACCATTTTTTCAATCTCTGACTTAAAATATGCTAACGCCATATATGACTTTTCATGTTCAGAGAATATGCTACCGTACGCAAGAATAGAATATAATAATAGTCTCTCTGGACTTTGAATAAAATTTGAAAACGAATTTACCAAATTATTAAAGTCAATATCCATAAAGGAAGGGATGAAAGAGGTAAGGTTCTTCTGGAAAATAACTATCATTTGCCTAATAAATGTTTCATCTGCCAACATATCTCTTTTATGGGATTTGACTAGATTCTGATGTTTGAGTATATCATTATTTCCCATTGGTATATAAATTCCATCAATAACATTTGAACTAGGCCCTAAAAATCCAGAGTTTCCTCTTTCATCAAGCCTTAATCTAAATGTTATATCTGACAAATATTCAATATCAATAGTTGGTCCATTACCTTCAGTCACTTCCACGTTTTCTGACGGGAATGCTTTTTGACTACTGGAGTACTCATGCAATACACGATTGATATCTTGCTCTAAATCTGGATGCTTTTTAGCGACATCTTTGATAAATCCAGCTAAGTTTAAGTTTTGCCTTTCCAAAAATTCAACATATTGTAAATCTCTCTTCTTCCTCCTATTGTCATTTTCGATTTCATAAATACATGAACTATTTATGCGGTCACAACTTTCACAAGGAGATCCTCCATCACATCACCTTTTTTTTTTTACATAAGTTACACGCAACTGAAATCCGTTGACTCATTGAATATGTATTGTGTGTAGAGTAGATCTGAAATATAAATTTCTCAAAACTGAGATAACAAGATTTTGATGAACTTATAGAGAATTAAACTCATTCGTCAATTATATTGTTATTGCAGTTATAATCTCCACTTTGCGACCATGTATAAGAATTTTGGATAATTCAGTTAAAGAGTACTGTAATTTCCAAATTTAAAAATATGTAGTATAGTGTTGATAGCAACAAGATTAGAAATAGTCTATTAATTGTAGTTGACCAAATAATAATATTTACATACTATAATTAATATGAATATTTATGCAGATAGCTAGATAACTGCAAAAAACTGATAGCATTTATAAGCAATTAATACGACTGTTTTAGCTACTTTTATACCATTGATATTATTTCCTTACATTGAATGTTGAATATTTTGAGCTTATATATATGATTTACTGAAAGTTCACAGAGTCAAGTGTTATAATATATGGATTTACACGAAATATTTTACTGATTTAATAGATTTATCTATAACTTGTCAACTATTTCATTTGTTATTATTCGCCTTGTAGAGATTCATATTATACCTAGAAGTTGTTATTCTGCCTTCGATCTTTTCATTGAAGAAAATATAATTAGCATGATTAGAAATGTTGATCAATTTAATATTTTTGATATTTATTCTTATTTATTTTATTCGAAATATAATTTACTTATACAGTTAGTATAGTTAGTGTAAGTAAATTATTAGACAGATCCTCCAAATCCTATTGGTGATTTTGAATTATTTGGCAAGAGACAGAGGAATTTATATATTTTACCCATACTCTTTTCATCTTTATCGGTTAATCTTTTGTACGCATTATATATTTTTTCTTGTGTTTCAAAATTACCTTCATTAGACTTAATTAGTTGATCAGCTCTATATCCAATACCAACTTCATGAAGCCAATCACCCTGATCAACTGGACCATAGCTCTCACAAATATTCCTCGTTATGAACTTAATGTTTTCAAAATCAACATCTACAGATAAATCTACTTCTCCCGGCTTAATAAACGGAGATACAAACTTATGCTTGTAAATACCTCTTAATGAATTCTCAGGAATTCCCAGACTTAATCCGTAATCCATGACTAATACTGAACCTAAATTTTTCTCCATATTCATAAGATTCACCATCTTCATAATATATAATTCTGCCTCTGTACAAATTTCTATTCTAGAGCCAATAGGTAAATTCCTATATCTAGAACTCATTTTTGGAATCATAGAGGAGGGTGATTCTTTATTAGAAAGAGTTAGATGAAAATCTGCATCTAATGGAATGTCAGCTTCCTTTGTTGCATCATTCAGACCTTCTGGTAATGCTTTTTGGGAATTAATAACGCTCGAGGTATGTTCAACAACTAATTCTCTCCATCCATCTTCAGTTTTTTTAAACAGCTTAATAGGAAGAGCATCAAAAAACTCATGAGCAATAATATAGTTAGCAACATCTTCTTCTTTTTGAACATCTTTTTCAGTATCTACCCATTTAATGTTATTTCCCCATATTGTTTTTGAGCTATTAAATCCTTCTTTCGTAGTCACGAATTCATTATTTACACCACATAATAATTTCCATTGCTCCTTTCTAAGGACAGGAGAAGCTTCTATTAAAATAATTTCTATATTAGCTGTTTGTTTATTCAATTTGTTGAAAGATTTTAAACCGTCATAAACCAAAGTTCCTTTACCTGGACCAAATTCGATTAATTTTATTTTTTTAGGTCTATTTTGATTTAACCATGTACTGAATAGCCAGATACCAACCATTTCACCAAACATTGATGAAATTTCTGGTGAAGTGATGAAATCACCATGCACCGCATCTAGAGGATTACGAGTTGTATAATACCCAAAATCTGGGTGAGTTAAGCATTGGCGCATATAAGCAGACAAAGAAATAGGCCCAGTAGTTTTAATTGTTTCGGCTAATATATCTGCCAAGTTGTTTAACTTTATTGGTTTATTCTTGTTAGCAATTGGTGGGAACATTGGCATTTGTCCAATATTTTCACGAATATTAACCGAACCCTTAATTTCACTTTCAAGACTATTTAACTGTTCCATAACATACTTCGATGCCGTTTGATATTCTTCTTCAGTAAATTTACCATAGTATAATCCATTTTCATCTTTAATTGGTTTTGGATTTTCATCACTTTTTTTAGATTGATTTCTATGATATTGAGAATACGAGAAATTTCTACCAGATTTAATTGATTTAGCTAGTATAGGGAAGTTTTTTCTTCCAGTATTTAACCTTAATCTACTAAACATAGTGTGTTAGCTTTTACTTATAATATTTTTAACGAAATCTCGATCTGCGGAGATAAAAAAATAGTTACATTACGTAAGATTGATGCCAATTATTCAATTCTTGTCATAAATATATAGGGAATATATAATTATACAAACGAAAATAAATTAGAGAATAATTGAAAGAAGAACTCAAAAAGAACAGTAGACAAAAGTCACTTGGAAAATCGGAAAAATAAAAATACTTTCAGTTTATACTATAATTTCAGTCGTAGTTACAGTACAAACAGGCTTTACATAGTCTGGTGTCATTGAAACTGATAATTTAGGTGATCTAAACATTGCATCCAAATCAATAGAATCTCCTTTATCTTTGAATTCATTCTCATTAATAGAAAACGTCTCAGCAAGAGAAAATCCTAATTTTTCATAAAACTTCCTGTTTACTGGGTTTGAACTTTCTAAATAGCACCACGAGTTAGGAGTTAAATCGATGTAATTACTTAAACTATAATTGATCAATTGTTTAGCCAAACCCTTACCACGCATTGAAGGTAAAATACCGATATCATTCAAATACCAAACTGAGTCATTACCTTCATCTAACTTTAACATTCTCAATACATCTTCTCTCTTCTTACATAGAAGTGGGAATTTATCCTTCAAGATTTTCAGACGACATTTAGCTAGCGAAGAAAATATATTGAATTTGAAGGTTGATTTGTGCATACTATCAATAATACTTAAGGTATCAGGATAGTCATACATAATCAGGTCCTTATCAAATTCTAATTTATTCCAGCAAGCAGCACCAAGAAAAGGAAGGTTTTTCGACTTAACATTATTGCATAGTAAGTCATTCTCCAAACTGCTATCTTTCATGATAAGCACAATTCCTCCGAGAGACAAACATTCATAGACTGAATACTCAAAGTATGAAATCATCAAGTCTTTTTTCTTCTTGTATGCTCTTTTATTTCGGGAGTTAGCGTAGCATAGATTGATGTCCGTGTTCAACATATAATTTACAAACGGATCTTTCTCAAACGCTAGTTGGAGAGTTCTTGCTATCCGGTGATAGTCTTTAACTGATGCCACTTCGATAGTGACATCTAAATCTTTACTTATTATGAAATTTCCTGAGTTTTTAGAAACAATACTATTTTTTAAAAGTCTCAGGGTGGAGGTAACATCATCAATATTAATCTTATCACAATCCTTTATAGCAAAATTAATACTGATGCCTCGGCCCTGAGACTCTGGCAGTCGGGGTTTTCCCTTGGAACTGGAATCATGGTGTTCTTCTGATATCTGGGAAAACATGACTGATCATCGATAATTTACTTTATACTTACGGGGAAGATATTAAAACAATATTTGATAAAATAATAAAAATCTGATTACAGGATTTAAAGTTTTTTGACGGCTATTTATCATATCGCAATTTTTTGATTTCTTATCTTTGCCTTCTTATTAGGAAATTAGTTGCGGTTACAGTTATGACGATCACCGAGGTCGATGGAAAGTTTTCCATACAAAAACTACGGTACAATAATCAGTTTATCAGTTTATCTTGGGGCGTAGGGCGGAATTTTACTGAATGTAGACGTGATCAACTGAACTTCAATCAACATAGATGCTATTTTAGCGCGTTGCTTAAATTTCAATTATATCAATAGTTGCTTTAGAAATTATTACATACTTCTCAATCGAAGTATTAATAGAGCACAATGATCTAATGTGTACCCATTGCAAAAACATTGACCAGACTATGTCAGTTAGTAGTGTTGTTGGGGATTCTTTCGACAAATACGTGTCAAGTTCGTATTTCCTCTTTTAATGAATGAGTGTAACAATGTGAAACCAACTATTTTTCTGCCACATAGCGTGTACCGTCATTTTCACAAACTTCACTTACGTATATGTAATGTTGTATACTATATTTAGATTATCTGGCGTGGTATTCCCCTCTGCGTATATTCGCTTTTGTTTCCTGTGCATCTCCATCCAATCGCTGGCGAAATTATTGTTTGAATTTCTCCACGGACTATGACCACGAATCGAATGTATGGACTTAATCTCGTAACTGGATAGAAAATAACGCCTATTTCATTATTAGGAAATATACTTAGTATGAGTGAAGTGACTTCATGGTAGCAATTGCTTAGAATGGTTCGTTCCTAATAAATTCAGCTTCCATACGATTAAGCGAGTACATTAATGATAAGCATTCTAGAACCTTTTGCGAGACTTCAATAATTTGCAAGTTTGAAATATTCAATCCGCTAGAATAATCCATAGCAGATTGCCTCTCTATATGACTATACAAGACTATAACGATGTACAATGCTACTAATATACTACTCTAAACTAAATCTATCAATTTCATCTCAAATCAGTGATTAATTGTGGATAATGTAAAACTGATCGGGTTCATTGAACAATTTAGACAAACTAAACGTTTCATCTTATCATATTTATCATAAACAATCTTTACCTGATAGGAACTGTCGTATTTCCAGTTAATGTGAATTAGAAATCTGCCCACAATGATTCCACTACACCATCTCCATTAATTCCATGGTCGTGCTTAAACAAATATCTACACCAACTAGCCGCACTCCTTTTCTTCACTAACACCATCGCCTTGGCACCTTTAGCAACATCATTTAACACCTTCTTTCTAAGAACCATTGTTTTATGGTACAAACAAAAAAAAATCTTGTGACCAATAGTACATATACATAGTCTTTTGGTAGAACACATATATTATTTAGCATTAGAATAAGTCAAAGCAAGTTTAATTTGATTGATTGACGCCTTAAAAACATTAAATTCAGTGACAAAGTAGGCGAATATAATTCATTGATCACAAGGGCGTTTACGACTAGAGAATACACAGAAAATTTCTAGCGATAAGCATACGTGAGAGGATAAGAGAATGGGTAATAACACATCAAGCCCTAAGGATGTGAGAGGGCCAGCATTAACTCGTACAGACACAAGCAATTCGGCAAAGTCGTCAAGGTCTGTACGGTCCAGGAGATCGATACAGAGAGAGGATACAGCCTCTATTTCGTCGAAGTTGAAAACTCCTAAGTCCCTTTCCCGTAAGAATTCCTTTGCAAGTGCTGTAGAAGGAGGGGATGTCATACCGACGCTGCCAGGTGGAAATATTAATATCACTTCT
This sequence comes from Schwanniomyces pseudopolymorphus, assembly GCA_030583345.1. Taxonomy (NCBI): domain Eukaryota; kingdom Fungi; phylum Ascomycota; class Pichiomycetes; order Serinales; family Debaryomycetaceae; genus Schwanniomyces; species Schwanniomyces pseudopolymorphus. The sequence goes on along the minus strand of JAJMIA010000040.1, from coordinate 26,377 downwards.
AATGGGAATTCTGGTATTAATTTGCCTCCTTCAATGATGCAAGTTGCCCCTAAGGAGCCAATTTTAATCAGGAGAAATACTAATGGAACCACAGATAATGAAATATCCCCAATATCCCCAAAATATCAATCTACAACTTCTACCGGATCTCCTAAATTGAATCCGACAAAGTATAGCAGTGACAATGAAGGTGCTGTCATAAGTAGAACGTCTACCAATCATTCCACATCCAACTTAAGTTTTAACAGCAATAACTATTCAGCATCACCACAGTCACAGACATTGAACTTATCATCATACAATAATGAACTGCAACATTCCAATTCCCAACCATATCAGAATAACCAAGGTGATAACCATTCTGTTTCATCAAGAAGTCTTAATGGAAATCTTTCAAGAGTAAATACTGCTGGTCCTGTTGATAATAGCCCCCTTACAAGTACACCAAATATAGAAAGCACAGATCCTTTAAAGAAAATGTCTACAGCAGATCTTTCAAGTTCAACACTGTCATCAAAAAATTCAAATTCCATAGATATCGAAGATTTAATACAAAGACTTTTAGATGCTGGTTATAGTGGGAAAAGAACAAAGAATATTTGTTTAAAGATATCTGAAATTCAAGTTATATGTGCTAAAGCTAGAGAGATATTTTTACTGCAGCCTTCATTATTGGAATTATCGCCACCTGTTAAAGTGGTTGGTGATGTTCACGGACAATATGGTGATTTAATCAGAATTTTTACCAAATGTGGATTTCCTCCTCTGACAAACTATTTATTCCTAGGAGATTATGTTGATAGAGGAAAACAATCATTAGAAACTATTTTGCTTCTTCTTTGTTATAAGATTAAATACCCCGAAAACTTTTTTTTGTTGAGAGGGAACCACGAATGTGCAAATGTTACAAGAGTCTACGGGTTTTATGATGAATGTAAGCGCCGTTGTAATATCAAAACTTGGAAATTGTTCATAGATACATTTAATACTTTACCAATAGCAGCTATAGTGGCAGGAAAGATTTTCTGTGTCCATGGTGGTTTATCACCCGTGTTAAACTCTATGGATGAGATTCGAAATATAGCAAGACCTACGGATGTACCAGATTTTGGATTATTAAATGATTTGGTATGGTCTGATCCCGCAGATACGGTTAATGAATGGGAAGATAATGAAAGAGGTGTATCGTATGTTTTTTCTAAAGTTGCAATAGATAAATTTTTGCAGAAATTTGGTTTTGATCTAGTATGTAGAGCACATATGGTTGTTGAAGATGGGTATGAATTTTTTAATGACAGAACTTTAGTCACAGTTTTTTCTGCACCAAACTATTGTGGTGAATTTGATAACTGGGGTGCAGTAATGAGTGTTAGTGAGGATTTATTATGTCTGTTTGAGTTGCTAGATCCACTTGACAGTGTAGCTTTAAAGCAAGTTATGAAGAAGGGAAAACAGGAAAGAAAATCTGCTCAATTACAACAACAGCAAAAATTTGGTTAAGATAATATAAATACACTACATCAACTTTTTATTCTGCTCTGGAACCTTCAATTATTAATTAATGATAAGCGTTTAATGAAAATAATACTTTTTTTACTATTAAATTTTTTTTGGGTTGGTATTAAATTTTAAAGAATCACTAAGATTTTTTTATCTTTTTGTTAGATATTTATGCTTTATAGTTCTTTCTTATACATAGTCTTACAAAAAATTCATGTAGTAAAAATCGCGAAATTTTAAATTGAAGTACAATAGTTAATCTTCTTTAAGTTCTAGCAAAGATGTCTGATGGCTGGCCAGATGATACATTAATAGAGAGTGAAGGCACAAGTACTGTAATAGAATTATTAAACAGGCTTACTTTGAAAATAGAAAAAAATCAGAATATTTTGAATCGTATAGTTGTGGATGTAGATTCAGATTTTGATTTGCCAAAAATACCCGAATATCCACCAGACAGCCAACTCCTCGAATCCAGTGTTAAAGGAATAGAATCTGATTCCTCCTCTGAAGATGTTGATATCTTGAAAAAGTTGCTCAACCTGAAATATAAATTGAATGAAATCGAATTGACGGATGATGAATCAGAAGAAAATCCTAGAATACGTCAGCTTATTGCTGATAATAAAAAATTAGGAATTGTACATAAGAGAATATTGAAGAGAAATCAAGATTATTTGGAGATTGTTAAAGATTATGAAAGCTTTACTTTAAAAGAAATCTTACCAGCATTAAGATCTGATACATACAATTATGTTTATGATTCACTTTTCAAGGACTTCAAGGAAATTATTTTAGAGGAAAAATATCAAACTGACAAGAAAATTTGGGATAGATATATTCATTATCTTAACAAATTACAAACTGTAAGCAAACTAAGCTCAAAATTAATATCTGTTCTTCAGAAACAATCTAAAGATAAAGAAGTACAGATTATTCATCTGAAGTTTGTCATCATTAATGAGCTCAAGCAGTTCTTACTATATAGATTAGCAACAATTCAAGCAGAATAGTATATAATAATAAAAAATTGGAATTATGAATGAAAAATAATGTTAAATAGCATCAGAAACAAAAAATCTTTGGACGAGTCCGGAGTCGAACCGGAGACCTTTCGCATGCTAAGCGAACGCGCTACCAACTACGCCACACGCCCTTTTCTAAAAAAAATATTGACCGCATATTTGATGATCAATATTTAACGCATTTCACCGAATTTCTAGTTACCATTATAATCGCAGTACGCAAGTACTATTGAAATTTATCGGATTATATTACACTATATATTATATATATTCTATTGTTGCTCAAGATCATCTTATATACTATCTCTTTTTTGTCAAAGGTTCAAATTGTTCTAATTATTTGACCGAATCAGGAAACTTATCGCTATCATATGGGGATAATAAACTGTCTATAGTTGGTTTATTGGATGATATAGTAAGATGCGTTTTTGAATCTGATTTACTTTGGTCATTTTTATTGGAGGATTCTGTCCGTTTTATCTCATTATCACTGTTTTTAGAATCGTTATTTAATACACCATCTAACCAAGATTTTCTATTTTCTGTAGCTGAGGTACTATTACTCTTATCACTAACGTCCTTATTATGCATAATTTCAGTAAAAGAATTGCTAGATGAATTGGAAGTAGCAGATTGAGGTATTTTACCCTCTCGATCTACAGGATTGAAATTAGTAGGGATTGGTAAGCTCCTTACTGGTGGTAACGGACTATTAGCTGAACTTTTAGATTGATAAACAGTAGAATGTACACCAAGATGGTTGCTACCTCTATAATATGGTTCTCCATGGTTCGTATGCATGAAGTTATGACGATATAGAGGAGATATTGGTGATACACCGTTTGGTGTCAATGGTGCCGAATTAGGAGGAGGATATGAAATTAAAGTATTCTGCATTGATGACGAAGCTGAAGAAATCGGCCATACAGATTGACTGTATTGAATAGGCGGTGCACTTTTTAGTACATCGCCATTAATTTTTTGAAATATCCTATTTGGGGAGTTGTTATCATTCAAGAAGGAATGCAGAAGGGTAAGAGGGCGAGGCCTTCTTTTTGGTTTAAATTCACTCTTCTTTATGTCAACTGTTGAAGGCGGTGGTTGCTGTTGCTGTTGTTGTTGTTGTTGTGATGATGCATAGATATTTGAATGATACGCGGTTCCTGGATGTTGAGCGATCAGATGAACAGGAAGTGAGTATCGATATTGGTAATTTGGATGTTGGCTGTTGGGAGGAGATAATAGACTATTTCCTATAGATGGATTCTTATTAAAATATGCATTATTTGGTGTTTTAGGGTTAACTTGGAGAGCCATGTCTTGTTCTGTTCTATTCATTTGGTTCATAGGGTACGCTTCATACGGATGCACTGCCTGCTTGTGTTGTCTTAAGTTATCCAATCTGGAAAAGTTTTTAGAGCAGTGAGGACAAGTAAATGGCCTCTCACCTGTATGCTTTCTTTTATGTCTTGCAAGATGTTCTGATCGTGTAAACGACATGTTACAATCGGGATAACCTGTACATTTGAACACCCTACCTTTGTTTCCTCTTTTCACCTTTTTATGGATGTTTGTATCAGTCGTATCATTATTAAGCTCTTCTTTCTGATCCAGCGTCTTTTCACCAGAATTCATATCATCTGTGCTGAGCTCTTCCTTAGAAAGAGATTGTGAAGGTTCTTCATTGATGGATGCCATATTAACAAATATCCAAGTTGAAAGCCATTAATTTTATTACTTCTTAATAAAGGTTCAAATACCTGTATAACCGTATATCCCAGATATCAATTATAATCGACTATGTTATTGTTTTAATATTAGGTAAAGGGGAAAAAGATTTCACGTTTCAAACGTACTGTTCAGGATTAAAACCCAAACTTCAAAAATACTCGCATACTGCATATAACTCGCAGTTGCTGGTACTCAAAAGGTGATTTTTCAGCAAAGGGTTTCCCATGGGCTTCCAAAGGAGTGGCTTTTGCAAGCATGTACAGGATGAAAACGGCCTGTCGAGCTATTAATATGCCAAGGTACAAGGCATTAACGAATGAAAAATATTTCTTGTGTACCTAAAATTAGAATTTTCTTAGAACTTTAAAGCAGGGTAGACGAAATGGTGTCGAAAAGATTACAAAAAAGCGTATTTTATACGAATGGAGCTAGTTACTATACAGTGTAGAAGAAATATATAGAATAAAAATGCTAACAACAAGAGTTGGTATTTGGCAGTGTCGTGTTATCCACAGAAATATCGATTGTTTCTGGTTTATCAACAGTATCGTCTTGCGATGTAGTGGTGGTACTGAATTCTGGTAAGCTTTGAGCAATCTTCTTGAATAGGAGCTTGACGTTATGATTGGCCTTTGTAGATGTTTCTATGAAGAAGGCGGAGCCTACTTTTTTATGCAATTCTTCACATTCCTCAAGAGAAACCTGTCTTTTGTTATTTAAATCGTATTTGTTACCCACAAGCACAATAGTCACTTCGTCACCTCTTTCCAATTTGACATCATTGATCCATTTTTCCAAGTTGAGAAAACTCTTTTTGTTTGTTATATCGTAGCACACAACGGCCACATGCGAATCACGTATATATGATGGTATTAATGATCTGAATCTTTCTTGTCCAGCAGTATCCCATAACTGCAATCTTACGGTCTTGTTATCTTCTAAATACATTGTCTTTGAGAGGAAATCTATCCCAATTGTAGCAGCATATTGGTCATCAAATGTGTCATACATGAACCTTGTGATCAACGACGTTTTACCGACTAGAATAATGTTAATATACAATTTGCAAAGTCAAATTATTCAGAGGAACCGATTGTGTGGATTGTTTAAGAGTGCTATCCTACCACACCACCGGTTGGCGTATTGAAAAATATCAGCAAATAGTAGTTTCGTAAGCACTCGTTATCAATCCCAATACAACACCCAGAAATTTATGCATATTTACCCATACGGCTAATGGAAATATCTTTCAATCCACAAATCATCCAAGATCATTTGGATTATAGATGTCATACAAACACAAACACCCGCTCACTCAATAAATATACGAAAAGAAAAACAATACTTACCACTTTGATCGCCCAAAAAAACAATCTTATACTTTCTTAATATATTGGAATTCTCAGAACTCATATTAGACCCTCTTGTTGAACCCTAATATTTGCTAAATGGTTCCAGTCCTTAGTTCCACAAGATAGATTAACCGACATGATTAAATTTGAGACCAGAAATCAGCTTATGTAAGATCACTATGATGCTTATGTAATCTTAAAATCCATCCTTTTCGCCAGAAGATTCTCCGTTCGCTTGATCTCATGCCAACCAGAACACAATTAACTAGCGAAATATCGACCATCATGGATGACGCTGAATTGAATGCTATTAGATCTGCGAGACTTGCTGAATTGCAAAATAACACTGGACAAGCTGCACCAAGTGGAGATACCAGAAAAGATGATGCGAAGTTATCCATGCTCTCCCAAGTGCTTGAGACTAGTGCCAGAGAAAGACTTAGTCGTGTAAGAATTGTCAGACCAGATAGAGCCGATGCCGTAGAGCAGTATATAATAAAGCTCTTTTCTATGGGATCCGTCAACAGAAAATTAGGAGAAAAAGATATTGTGGAGATTCTCGATGGGATTTCCAGAGATGAACAAAAACAAACTCATGGAAAGATTGTATTTGACAGAAAAAATACAGCAAATGAAGAGGAAGATGAGGATGACTTTTTTGACTAGATCTTATACACCCTGTATAGCTAATGAATCATTTAACTTGATGGTAGTTTCTAATATAAAAGCAGAATATTTTGAGATATGATTATGTCCTGTATATAACTGGGTTTTTCTAAAGTAAACAAACAAATGTATTGTAAATAATTCATAACATCTCTACTGGTTAATTTGAAATTTAATTGCAACAAGAACTATGTCTAATATTCAGGTAGTTGTACGTTGCAGGGGAAGAAATACCCGGGAAATCAATGCCAAATCACCAATAGTGGTAGAATTGACAGATGACATGTATTCCGTCAATGATCCATATGTGACGATAAATCAAAATATAGATTCCATAGACCGTCTAAACTCGTCAAAAACATACAAGGTGGATCAGGTATATGGGTCGCAGGCAGACCAGAACCTTATATTTGGGAAAGTAGCTTTGCCGCTCTTTAAAGATTTTATGAATGGATACAATGTAACTATATTAGCTTATGGTCAAACAGGTACGGGAAAGACGCACACCATGTGTGGAGATTATCAAGATGAATTAAGTGAAGAGTCAGGGATTATACCGCGTGTTCTAAATGAGTTATTTAAATCATTGGAGGACAACTCACCGAACGATGACTTCATGGTTAAATGTTCATTTATTGAGTTGTATAATGAAGAGCTTAGGGATTTATTAAGTAATGAAGAGCTGAAATTACGGATATTTGAAAATAATAATAGATCTACCAACTCTAATTCAATACTCATTAAGAATTTGACTGAAGAGTACATCATGACATCAGAAGATGGATTTGGCATTTTAAAGAAAGGTGTAACAAAGAGGAAAACTGCCAGCACAAAATTAAATGACTTTTCTTCCAGATCTCATACAATATTCACTATTAATTTATACAAGAAGCAAAATAATGAAGTGTTCAAGGTATCCAAGATGAATCTAGTGGATTTGGCAGGTTCAGAAAACATCACAAGATCTGGTGCTGTGAACCAGAGAGCTAAAGAGGCAGGTTCCATCAACCAAAGTTTATTAACACTCGGTAGGGTAATAAATTCATTAAGTGATAAGAATAATGGTAATAATCACGTTCCATATAGAGAATCAAAACTTACTAGATTATTACAAGATTCTATAGGTGGTGATACGAAAACAACATTAATAGCCACCATTTCACCAGCAAAAGTAAACATTGATGAAACAGCTTCTACTTTGGATTATGCTTCCAAAGCAAAGAATATTAAGAATCTTCCGCAGTCTGGTCAAGACTCCGAGTTAATTCTTAAAAAAATAATTATCAAGGATTTAACTAAAGAGATTATTAAACTCACAAATGATTTAGAGGCTACTAGAAATAAAAATGGTATATATTTGGATGAAAAGAATTATCAGTCTCTTGTCGAAGAAAACGAATCGGTCAAAATAAATTACAAAGAATCAAAGACTCGAATCAAAGGATTGATAACCAAAATTGAACATTTAGAAAAAGCTAAATATGATATGGAAAAAAATCAAACAAATGTGAAGAAAAATTTGAATGAATATCAAATAAGGACAAGGAATTTGGAGCATAATCAAACTCAAATGCACCATCAGATAACAGAGAAAGATTTAAAGATACAAGATCTTGAAAGAAGGTTAAATAAATTGAACGAAAGGCATATTAAGGCTACAAATCATTTAACCAATACTGTATCTGAAAATCTAGATAGTTCAATTACTGCAATAGAGGGAATTCTTACAAAATTTAACAATTGCAATGATACAAATCAGTTAATTGAATTTCAAAGTTCAATATCCTCAAATGTACAACACTTGAGAGAAAATATTCTCAAAAACATGCAGCTTACAAATAATAATCTAGAGGATTCATTGTCCCATGTATCAAATCATTTTAACTATCTTGAAACAAAGATGTCTGAATACGTAGATAATGCACTGGGCCTTGAAATTAACATGAAGCAAAACTTCTCTGATATAAAGATAGCCAATGAAAAGATCACTGGCTATATCAAAGAAGATCATTTGAATTCACAGAATATAAGCAAGGCAATTGATCAAAGAGTTAAGGAAAAGGTTGAAAAGGAGTTGAACTCTATTTATACTACCATGAACAATCAAATGGAGAAGGTTTTACGCCATTCAAAAGCAAACTACGAAAACTTATTCAAAAGTTCTGTCAACTCCATTTCAAATGAAATTCTTTCTTCCCAAAGAAAGGAAATCTTGTTCAGACAAGAAAATTGGGATAATGAATCCAAAAAGTTATACAATAACATAGAAAAGGATATGGAAAACGCCCATACTTCAACTCATATTTACAGAAAAGACCATAGAGAAGCTATTGATCAGGTATCAACAGAAGTAAAGTCTTCTATAGCTGAAGTATTTGGACTGGATCTTAATAGAATATGCGGTTTAGTTGAATCAGAGAGCACGGCTATTCATCAGAAATTACCACAAATATCTCAAATTGTTAAAAACATTGATAATAAGGATAAATATATAAATTCTTCCTTGTTACTGATAAACAAAGATTTGGATGAAATTAAACAATTTAATATGGACCCTATCCAAGATTCATCTATGGTAATACGCTCACCTACGAAGACCTCGCCCTTAAAATCGCTGTCAAAATCACCTTCAAAGTCGCCTACAAAGTCGCCTTCAAAGTCACCTACAAAATTGAATAGTAAAACTTCTACAAGGCCACCATCTAGAACTTCTACTATTAAACCACAACAACTTTCCCCTATTAAATTGCATGGTGTCAACAATATTGTTTCTCGCATTCCTCAACTTAATAGATCGTTGCTGGACAATAAGGAAAATATTTCAAAACCAGTGAAGAGAAGAAAAATCTTGCAAAGCATTAATAGCATTCATAATAATTAATTGTATTTTTAGTATTATATGTATAATTTCAGTAATGTATAATTTTGTTAATTTTATGTAAGACCAGAGACTCGGTGATTTTTTTCTAGAAATCGCTCTAAATAAACTTGTCTCCTATTATACTGGAAATCAGAAACACATCAAAAGATAATCATATTTCAACATGATAATATCTAAAAATGCTAGATACTTTCTTTTGTACACTCTGGTGTCAGTGGCATCATTGAGTTGGTCTGTTTATGATTCATTATTGACGGCAGTTAATTACATTACTTTTATTACCGAATTCACAGATGGCATAAAACTTGGGATATTAATCAACTTTTTATTCATGATCTTCATAATATTGTCCAAGATATTCCAGTATATCCTATTTGGGGAGCTTAGGATAATTGAAGTTGAGCATATAACTGAAAAGCTTCCAATATTCCTTATCAATCTATTATTTAATTTGACTATGAATGACAACAATCTTATATTCAATTGCTTTTTATTAGCTATGGCTATAAGTTCTAAGGCGTTTCATATCATTTTGATTGATAGATTAGACATTTTAAACCTTAGAATCTCTAGCAGTTTAAGTGAAGAACACAGTACGAGAGGGGTTATCATACTGAAATATGTGTTCAATCTAAATGTTTGGTTGATTGTAATTAGTACTATAATTGACTTCGTATTGGCTAAATTGCTAGTCTATGATGTATTTCAAGGAATTAACACAGTAACCTGTTTATTATTTGGGTTTCAATTTGCTGTTCAGGCTGTGGAGACTTTGACATACGTTTCCAAAATGATTTTAACCATATTGGAATACGTAATGTTTCAGAAGAGTGATGATGAATCTGATGATTTAGGTTCCGGTGAAGATGAGGATGATAGTTTTGATAGGGTATGGGAAAATAAACCATATTATAGTAAAGGTATCGATATCTTATCTGCATTATTGAAAGTGGTGTCATATCTAGCTTTCATTTACTTATTAACGTTTCATTCTGGGTTATCGTTACCTATATCAATGCTCCAAGGTACTTATTCGTCAATAAGACAAGCATATGTAGAAATTAAACAATTATTCGCTTTTATCGAATCATCAAAACGTTTAGACTCACAGTTACCAACTGCTACAAAAGAGACTTTGACTAACGGTGATAATCTATGTATTATTTGCAGAGATGATATGTATTCCATTGAAGAATATGAAGCTCAATTTCATAAAAAAATGGCACCAAGGAAATACCCAAAGATTTTGAAATGTAATCATATTTTACATATGGGATGTTTAAAGGACTGGTTAGAAAGATCCGATGCATGTCCATTATGTAGAAGAAATGTTTTTGGTCAAGAAGGAGCAGTTCCTCAAAATTCTAATACGAATGATGTTCCTGCCCCGGCTCAAGATTTATTTCCACCTGAGGAAGATATAAGAGATGTCCAAAATAATAACGATAATGTAAATAATATCCAAGAGAATATTAATGACAATGGAATTACCAATGGCTATGTGAATGGCAATATCAATAATACTGACATCAATAGTAATGGAGCTAATGTAGATGTTAATTTTACTGAAGCTATTAATGATGTATTACCTACGCCAACACAGAATACTGAAAATAATGATTTAGTTGCATCAGGTTCACTGAATTCGTATAATGGGTATCAATACTTAAGATTACCAAATACAGCAATTTTGCCACCTAATTGGACTATATTTCCTTTAGATAAATTAAATGATAACTCATACCGGGTACATTTATCAAACGAAGTTAAAGGAACGCTTGAAGTAAAAAGGGCAGTTAGAGGTAATCAATTACGCTTTATTCAACCTCAAGTGGATATAAATAATGAAGAAATAAACGGTCAAAGGGAAGAGTCACAAGGCGATGGAATATGATAGGAAATGCAATGTATATGAATTTAAATAGCTATGACAAATATATGAATTACATAATATTAGACCAATTAATACTAAATTAATGTCTTTGAAGCATTTACTCAAAGTCGAAATCAAAGTCCATCCCTTCTTCTGAACTATTCTCTATATTTCTATCATGTACAACTTCTTCTTTGTCGTGATGCAACATTAATTGATCATCATATAAATCAGCTGGTTCAGGTTCAGCATATCCCAATTCTATAGGAGTGGATACTCTATCTATATCTTTAGGGCCCTCTATTTCAGATAGACTGTCATCTGCATCAGAAGAGTCATCAAAATCATCATTTATCAATTTCATAATAAATATAACATCATTTTTAATTGATTCAGGATATTCAAAATTCAATTTTTTACAAATATCCAATTTCTTTTCAATTTCATTAATATGCTCCAAGATTTTGCTGTATATATCATTAGCTGAATTAAAATTACTAGTAATTTGGGAGTTTTCAGCGTCAAAATTCATATATTCCTTTGTTAATTTTACTACTTCTGTAAAATTACAAATAACCAAAAGATAATAAAACACCCCATCTGTGTTATAAGGAGGTTCTAACAAAAGCTCATCAAGCTTATCTTTCAAATTTGTATAATCTTTCTTCTTCAAAAGGTGCCATAGATGGGTCACCAAATACATTGGTGTGTGGGTCTTAGACCCTGATCTCCATATTGGGGCCGAAAATTTTCTTGATGGTTTGGTTGAGCTATTGACGCTAGTCCCATTTATATCATGAAATGATGACAACCATTCGAAAAATTTCTGTATCTGAGGAGACAGTTCCTCTAAGTCAATTTGACGATGATTTAAAATTTCTATTCCTATTGGCCATATTGATCTTATATCCACATACGGTAATCTTATTAACAAACAAAAGCCCTTGTATGCCAGTGTCCAATTTCGTCTCATAATGTTCAAATGCAATAATGTTTTTAAATTATTAATATGCTGCTTTATTACATTTGTTTTATTCCTAGGCCCTTCACCATAGTTCTCAATGGGTAAGACTTCAAGTCCCCTTGTACGTATTAAAAAATTGGCTTTAGTCCAATTTTTTGATGAATCAAAAGAATTTGTAAATTTATTCAACTGATATTCAGCTTTTGAATCATTTTCATCTTCGTCATTCTCGTCACTTCTATTTTCTATTTCCGGCTCTTCTCCTCTAATTATATCTTCTAAGATCTTTTCAGATCCCTCTTCTTGATTCTTAAATTTATTTAGATTAAGATTAAGATTCTCTTGTAAATGCCAAATTTCGTATGTTTCTTCTGGTTTTAACCTCATTTTTAATTCATTATGTATTCTCTTTAGTATTTTCTTCTTGTTTGATGGCTTATTTATTCTTTTTTTCTGATCTACAGTCAAGCTTTCATCTTGATTTAGTTCCTGAAATTTCTTAATCTCATTGTATTTCAATAGTAATCGTTGTAATTGTTTATATCTTTTCTTTGAACTTGATCTATTTCTATCAATATATACATCTTCAAACATTTTTGATACACTATATATCTATCATCCTTATTTGTGATCCTAGAAATAGTGATTAATGCAAAATGATATTTTTCAAAAAAAAAATTAAATCGATGAATATCTCAAAACCGAGAAGAAGCGAAGTGACTACAATAACATGTCAATAAGTTCATCAATTAAATATATAACACCATATTAATACTATTTACAATGATATCTTTTTTTACAGTGTATAATATTATTCATTATAATGATGGTGGTAGGAATTTGTGGGAAATCTTACATTTAGAATCCCATTCCTGGCATACCACCCATACCACCCATACCACCGGCTGGAGGAGCTGGAGAACCCTTTGGTTCTGGAGCATCAACGATAGCACATTCAGTAGTGGCTAATAAGGAGGCTACACCACTAGCATCCACTAAACCATTCTTAACTACCTTAAATGGATCAATAATACCAGAAGCAATCATGTCAGTGAATTCACTCTTGGAAGAGTCGTAACCGTGGTTGAAATCAGCATTGTCGTAGATCTTACCGACAATAACAGCACCTTCTTCACCAGCGTTTTCGATGATTCTCTTGGCTGGCTTTGTAATAGCAGCCTTGATGGTTTCAACACCTAACTTTTGGTCAAAGTTAGCAGCATTGGCCTTAACATCGTCTAAGATTCTAGAAGCCTTAATTAAAGCAGTACCACCACCTGGTAAGATACCTTCTTCAACAGCAGCTCTGGTGGCATTTAAGGCATCGTCGTAACGATCCTTCTTTTCACCGACTTCAACTTCGGAAGAACCACCGACCTTGATGACAGCAACACCACCGGATAACTTAGCTAATCTTTCTTGTAACTTTTCCTTTTCGTATTCAGAGGTTTGTGGGTCAGCGATAGTGCTTCTAATTTGTTCACATCTGGCTTGGATGTTTTCCTTAGAACCTTCACCGTTTAAGACAACAGTGTCTTCCTTGGTAATGGTGATAGAACCAGCAGTACCTAATAATTCAACAGTAGCATTTTCTGGTTTTAAGTCTAATTCTTCAGTGAAGACAGTACCACCAGATAAGATGGCAATATCACCTAAGATATTCTTTCTGTTGTCACCGAAACCTGGGGCTTTGACAGCACATACTTGGACTTGACCTCTCAACTTGTTTAAGATACAAGCAGCTAATGCTTCACCATCAATGTCTTCAGCAAGTATCAATAATGGTCTTCTTTGTTGGTTGGATAATTCTAAAGATGGTAAAATGTCTTGAATAGAAGAGATCTTCTTTTCGGATAATAAGATTAATGGGTTTTCAAATTCAACCTTACCGGACTTGGTGTTAGTGATGAAGTATGGGGAGATGAAACCACGATCGAATCTCATACCTTCGGTAACTTCTAATTCATCTTCTAAAGTTTTACCTTCCTTTACAGTGATGACACCTTCCTTACCAACCTTTTCCATAGCGGAAGCTAATAAGTTACCAATGTGGGTGTCACCGTTAGCAGAAATAGTGGCGACTTGGGCAATTTCTTCAGAAGTGGTGATTTCCTTCTTGTTCTTTTGTAAAAAGTCTACAACGGCTTCAACGGCAGCTTGAGAACCTCTTCTCAAGTCCATTGGGTTACAACCAGCAGCGACATTCTTGACAGATTCGGTGAAGATAGATCTACCTAAGACAGTAGCGGAAGTAGTACCGTCACCAGCGGATTCATTGGTCTTAGAGGCAACTTCTTGTAATAACTTAGCACCCATATCTTCGAACTTGTTTTCTAAAGTGATAGACTTAGCAACAGTAACACCATCCTTGGTGATCTTTGGGGAACCGAATTGTTGTTCAATTAAGACATTTCTACCCTTTGGACCTAAGGTGACAGAAACAGCATCGGCTAAAGTGTTGACACCCTTTAATAAGGCGGCTCTACCTTCAACACCGAACTTCAATTCCTTGTGGGAGTAGTTACGCACAAGGGAAATGGCTGACTTCTTTAAAGATGGACGTGTAGCTCTTAACATCTTGTAATATCCTATTGATTTAGATAAGACTGGAATATAAGTATGGAGAAATGAAAAATCTCTCGACGTATTTATAATCATGGCAATCCGAGATTCAGAAAAATTTTCCAGAAAATTCTAAGGGATCTGGTCACGTGCTTTTCCGTTCCCAAGATTGCAACTCATTAGGATAACGAGTATTGATGAGGTTTTTGAAGGGTGGATTATAGTTGTGTAGTAATGGTGATGTTAGAGTATATAGTCTACTTGCCACCAGCTGTCTTACAATTCGAAATTTAATTTGCAAAGCCAATGGAGCAGTGGGTGAAGGGTTTCTTGTGGTTGCGAAATTCTGGAATATATGATGAGAGACTTGATGCTTGGAAAATGAACATAGCGTCATGTTATGTGTTTCATATTCAATGAAATCTATATTTATATCTATTTAGAATATGATCGCCTGTTTGGGGCTTGTGGCAGTTATTTTCTTGTTTGTACAGATACAACCCCCTTCATCATAAACTAAAACCTACACCAGAGTTTCTTACAGAAGATAAAAAACAAGGTAAACTTAAGCATAAATATATATCATATATAATTATATGTGTAAAATTTATGGTATATATACGAATTTACAGACAATGTTTTACGTTTGGTACAGTCATGTTCTAGTTTGTGGCAAGCTGGTTTTTTGCAATACCTTCTCTTTCCAGCATATCTTTTAATATTTATATTTCAATAGCATTATTAGAAAATTTTAGTCAGAGAGGTTGTAATCTTCTCATTAAATACATTGTGAGATACATAATGAGTAATATAATATTGCAGATAGTGAACGAGAAATTGATTAACTTCTGGAGAATCCTCGGTTTAATTCAATATTTTTTAAACAGGATTGTCTTATTTAGATATTTGGTGTGATGATGTATTATATTCTCAGTCTAGAGCAAATAGTTTTTAGTACATCATTACAAAACCCATTGAAAAGTATGGCTTTGAAGATTATTATAACGAAAAGGTGAAAAAAGTTAAATTTATTAGCAGAAAGGAAATAATATAATTCATTCTGATATACTGTTGTCTAATATATTGATCAATTGATGGTAACGTTTCTGTAATTGGAATTCTAAGCCAATAAAAGTTTTTCCTGAAATGGAAATTGGTGCAGGTTATATATCTAGTAATTAAATCTAAGCTGTGAGCTATCTTAGTTGATAGTAACCAGGTATTATGTAATAAATGTTATGAATGTTTACTTTGGGGTTATTGATATATGTATATAGAGAGTGGTTCTAGAGAAGAGGCATAATTCATTTGAGTCGGTTTTTAAGACTGGATTATATAATTCATATCCTTAGTACGATCATTAAATTAGGCAAAATGTTATCATAGACTTCATTCGTAAGCTCCACAAATAAATTGAAGATAGCCATTACAAATAAAAAGTATAGGTTAAAGATTATTAGAGAAATTTGATTATTTATTATTTGTCAAAGTGTTTAAATGTGGCATTAAACTTTTAGATATCTCATTCCATCAGAGATTCGTTGGATCAAAATTTCAGATTTTTATTTTTAGATATCTTATAGAAACAAATATTGTAATTACGCACGTTTACAGCTTCATTTATCCTTAAATTTAGTTTAGGTTAAATTTTCTGAATAGCCCCAAAGAATTTTTTGTGATTTCATATTAAATTTATTATATTCATTCATTTTTTAAAGTATTACTTATACTTAATACAATACCTTACAAGGCGATTAAAGTGAAGCTGCGAATAAGAATGCTCAAAAGGGAATGTGGGACAGACATCCCAATTTCACCTTCATACAATCCCAATACCCCTTATTCTAAACTATTTTCGTACCCAGTATTTCCACGGCAATAACTGGGAATCTTCCCAGAAATCTTCCCACTGTGGCCAAAGCACTCGAAACATATTACACAACCATACGTATATCGTTATAGTATACAGGATGCGAAAGATCCATGTCAACATAAACGTTAATCAATTTCTGTTTTTGGATTGAAGTCATCTATTTAGCATAGTTTGCCTCTCGAGTCAATCCCACCCTATCTAGTTTTATATTATCAATAATTGAGGCGGTCTCGCCTTGTGATTTTTTCACCTTTCTGGGGTATAGATACCAATACAATTGGAACAACTTCTTGAGCTTCCCCAATTACATAGACCGCAGTTTATGTAATAATGAACTTAAATGTACTTCTGTCTTATTCATGATTATCCAAAGAGAGATTGCAACGCCAAATATCAAATATTACCGAAGTACGCCTTTCTATTTCAATCGCGATTGATTGAATATCGGAGTATCAAAATATCTCGATATTTCTAGATTTAGATAGCAGTTGTCGACAACAGTTAATATACGTGATCTTACTAATCGATTGGCGGTTTATCTATTGAACGAAAATCGTACCGTATTGGTATCTGTGCAACTGGGTTTGAAATAGAGGTCATCTATGCATATAAGATCTATTGTTTCGGTGTGAGGTTCCGTCATATGGGGAATATGCGCATAAAAAAAGAAATGAAGTATTTCCGAAATTCTTTCAATATGAGATGAGCTGACATAATATCGTAGTAGTAAATAGATGATATACACAATCTATAGATGAAAATTTGTTGAATAATAGATAGGTCGGTAAAGTATAAATTAGCGTGGAAAGTATGACATTTAACACAATTTTATTTCACATATATCTCAAATAGAACCTTTCGCAACTACATTATAATGACAATTGAACAACAAGCTCCAGAATCTCTCGTTAACAAGGAAATCGGTTCCTTACCAGCTGATTTTCCACCTATGGCCGATAATATCATGGACTTATTTTCTTTAAGAGGTAAAAGTGCCGTCGTCACTGGTGGTGCCAGAGGTATTGGGTATGTTATTTCTGAAGCCTACTGTCAAGCCCAAGTTACCAATTTGGCAATCATTGACTACTCCGATAACGATGTTGTTCTCGCTCAATTGAGTAAGAAATATCCAAATACCAAGATTACCTATTCTCATTGCGATGTCAGAAAGGCTCAAGAAGTTCATGATGTCATTGCCAAGATCCACGCTGATTTCGGTAGAATCGACATTTTCGTTGCCAACGCTGGTATTGCATGGACTTCTGGATCAATGATTGATCAAGAAACCGATGACGAATGGCACAATGTCATGAACGTCGACGTTAATGGTGTCTATTACTGTGCTAAGAACGTCGGTAGAATCTTCAGGGAACAAGGCAGTGGTTCCTTAGTCATGACCGCCTCAATGTCTGCACACATCGTCAATTTCCCACAATTACAAGCTGCTTACAATGCTGCTAAGGCTGCTGTTTTACATTTGGGTAAGTCCTTGGCTGTTGAATGGGCCCCATTCGCAAGAGTCAACACTGTCTCCCCAGGTTACATGGCTACAGAATTATCTGACTTTGTTCCAGAAGACATTAAGAACAGTTGGTATGCTGTTACTCCAAAGGGTAGACAGGGTGCCCCAAGAGAGTTAGCTGGTGCTTACTTATACTTGGCCTCTGATGCTGCTAGCTTCACTACCGGAACCGATCTCTTGGTAGATGGTGGTTACACCGCTGTTTAAATCTGTAATCGGATTCAACTAATCATAATCGTAATATATATTATAGAGTATTTTTTTTCCTTAATACATTTTATCAACGTTAAACCATCCTCGATGTAGACATACTTGTTTTAGCAGTTTACGAAAATTTTTGCAATATTTAAAAGAAATATAGATTATTTGAAAAAAGCAAAAAATTTATTAAACAAAACAATATACCAACCTCATAGGATTTTAAATGGCATTGAAAAGCTAATATAATGGAAAAATAAAAGTAAATCGATCAGTTCTACATGCAATTTTTTATTACTGATCTTTTACAATGATGGCAGTAAGAGAAAAAATTGTGGCATTTCTCCAAATTTTTATGAAAGTACGTACCCCAGACTATGTCAATCATGATTCGATGTAGTCGCTTTATGAAGCGCTTGTACATAGTTAGTATTTGTACAATAGGATACCTATCTACGGCAAAATATTTTACCGCAACTTTTATCCGTGGTAATTATGTAACATGGTAATGCTTTGATGAATCTTGTGTGCACGCGTTGTTACTCGCAAACTCAATGGTGAAGTTGCCCGGTTTCCATTTGTCTTCCCAGCAATTACCGAGAATCGTCCGGAAAATGCTATTTTTCGCGGAATACAACCACTAAACATTTATCCAGGGCACCCCAGGCTCGCAAACCCCCTAAATTTGCCGGGTACTATACGACATTTCTGCGACATAAATGTTTACCATATCTAATAAATCGATTCCTATTGGCCGATCCCTCAAGTTTTCGCAGCTAGCGTAAATAGTCCACTTCATATATGACTATACTATGGTCAATTTAACTACCTAAACACCCTATATAGCACCCGTAAATGACTTCATATCATACACAATCTGATATAGTATCATAGACATGTTCAATTTCCCGGAGATTTTGGCTGTAGGGCCAGTAAATTGACCCCCCCGCAAACTTTCTGTACCTATAGGGACGAACGGATTAGTCAGCTGAATAGTTCACATTTTTTTTTTATTTTCGTTAATTATATTGGTCTTTCTTTATTAGACACAGATCCGTTTTAATAAACTTTTGAAGATTAAGTTTAATCATCATAGTTCTGGTTAATATTACATTATTAAGTTAAATTGACGTTTTTGCCCAAGTTAATCATAGGACAACAACAGAATTGAAGCTTTGGCGTATTGAATATTAAGCATACGATATATTATTGGAATTTGTGGAGATAAAAGATGATGACTAGGGTTAATTTAGGGCGCTTTGCTGGTGCCTTACAAAGAAGAAACTTCAGCAACTCCTCTGTTAGACGTGTTACTGTTGGTGACATTAAGGGTAGCGATGTAAATGCTGCTAAATACATGGGTCAAAAGTACCATGTTATTGACCACGAGTACGATTGTATCGTCGTTGGTGCTGGTGGTGCTGGTTTAAGAGCAGCTTACGGGTTATCCGATGCCGGTTTCAAGACTGCTTGTATTTCTAAGTTGTTCCCAACTAGATCCCACACTGTTGCTGCCCAAGGTGGTATCAACGCTGCATTAGGTAACATGCACAAGGATGACTGGCACTGGCATATGTACGATACCGTCAAGGGTTCAGATTGGTTAGGTGACCAAGACGCTATCCACTACATGACAAAGGAAGCCCCAGCATCTATTTACGAATTAGAAAACTTCGGTATGCCATTCTCCAGAAACGAAGAAGGTAGAATTTACCAAAGAGCCTTCGGTGGTCAATCTAAGGAATACGGTAAGGGTGGTCAAGCCTACAGAACATGTGCTGTTGCTGATAGAACTGGTCATGCTTTGTTGCATTCTCTTTATGGTCAATCCTTAAAGAACGATACTCATTTTTTCATTGAATTTTTCGCTTTAGATTTATTAATGCAAGACGGTGCCTGTGTAGGTGTCGTTGCTTACAACCAAGAAGATGGTACCTTACACAGATTCTTAGCCCACAAAACTGTTATGGCTACTGGTGGTTACGGAAGAGCCTACTTCTCTTGTACCTCTGCTCACACTTGTACTGGTGACGGTTACGCCATGGTCTCAAGAGCTGGTTTACCATTAGAAGATTTAGAATTTGTGCAATTCCACCCATCTGGTATTTACGGTTCTGGTTGTTTGATCACTGAAGGTGCTAGAGGTGAAGGTGGTTACTTAGTTAACTCTGAAGGTGAAAGATTTATGGAACGTTACGCCCCAACTGCCAAGGATTTAGCTTCCAGAGATGTTGTCTCCAGAGCTATTACTATGGAAATCAATGAAGGTAGAGGTGTCGGTCCAAAGAAGGATCACATGTACTTACAATTAAGTCACATCCCAGCTCCTGTTTTGAAGGAAAGATTACCAGGTATTTCTGAAACTGCTCACATTTTTGCCGGTGTTGATGTCACCAAGGAACCAATTCCAATTTTACCAACCGTTCACTACAATATGGGTGGTATCCCAACCAAGTGGAACGGTGAAGTCGTTAAGAAGGATAAGAACGGTCAAGATGAAGTTGTTCCAGGTTTATTGGCTTGTGGTGAAGTTGCTTGTGCTTCTGTCCACGGTGCTAATAGATTAGGTGCTAACTCCTTGTTAGATTTAGTTGTTTTTGGTAGAGCTGTTTCCCATACCATCAGAGACTCATTGACTCCAGGTACCCCATTGCCAGCTATCAGCAAGGATCTCGGTGTTGAATCCATTGTGAACTTAGACAATTTGAGAAACGCTAACGGTACCAAGGCTACTGCTGATATTAGAGAGGATATGCAAGAAACTATGCAAAGGGGTTGTGCTGTTTTCAGAACTCAAGAGACTCTTGACAAGTGTGTTGACCACATCAAGCAAGTCGACAAATCTTTTGCTGATGTTAAGACTACTGATAGATCTATGATCTGGAACTCCGACTTAGTTGAAACTTTAGAATTACAAAACTTGTTAACTTGTGCTACACAAACTGCTCACTCTGCTGCTGCCAGAAAGGAATCTAGAGGTGCTCATGCCAGAGATGACTATCCAGACAGAGATGACGAAAACTGGAGAGTACACACCTTGTCCTACCAAGACAACCACGGTGAAGAAGTCAGATTGGACTACAGAGATGTCATCAAGACTACTTTGGATGAAAACGACTGTAAGCCAGTTCCTCCAGCAGTCCGTGTCTACTGATCCACTTTGTAAAAAATTCCTCGTACGGACATCGTAATTTATTATTTAATTATTATTATCTAAGTAAATATTAACTTATTATTATATATCAAATATATTCTTAAAAATTGACATTATGTTCACTTAATTATTCCGTATGGAATAACATAGATTTCCGTCACCTTCCAAATTGAGAGCAACACTCCAAAATATACTGATAAGACAGGGGTCGTCCAAAATCTCGTAATTTCCTGAATCCCAATAACAGAGACCGATATTACATCACGGATCATTTATAGCAATTAATTCTGGAACTGAATTACTATATAAAGACGTCCACTTGTCTGTACGCCAAATTAAGGTTATTTCGAACGTAATATTAGTTGAATCGAGTCTTTTACTTAAAAGTAATTTACTGCAAAACAAAATTGTTACAAGAGATAAAATACATTACAAAATGTCAGGAATCAAGTCAATCATTAATGAAGCTGTTGGAGATTTACCAACTAAAGCCCCAGAGTTGAGTAAGAACGTTTTGGATCTTTTCTCGTTAAAGGGTAAAGTTGCATCTGTCACTGGTTCCTCGGGTGGTATTGGTTGGGCTGTTGCTGAAGCTTATGCCCAGGCCGGGGCTGATGTAGCTATTTGGTACAATTCCAAACCTGCTGAAGAAAAAGCCAAGTATTTAGAAGCTACTTACGGTGTTAGAGCCAAAGCATACAAATGCAATATTTCTGATCCAGAAGATGTCGAAAGCGTGGTAAACCAAATAGAAAAGGATTTTGGAACCATTGATATTTTCGTCGCTAATGCCGGTGTTCCATGGACTGAAGGTGCTTCCGTTGATGTAGATGGTTACGACGGTTGGAAAAAAGTGGTAGACTTGGACTTGAATGGTGTTTACTATGGGGCCAAGGCTGCTGGTAAAATCTTCAAGAAACATGGTAAGGGTTCATTAATTATTACTGCTTCAATGTCTGGTCATATTGTCAACATTCCTCAATTCCAAGCTCCATACAATGCGGTCAAGGCCGCATGCTTACACTTAGGTAAGTCCTTGGCTGTCGAATGGGCCAGTTTCGCCAGAGTTAACACTATCTCTCCGGGTTACATTCTTACGGAAATCTCCACTTTTGTGTCCCAAGAACAGAAAGAAAAATGGTGGCAGTTAATTCCTTTGGGTAGGGAGGGTTTACCCCAGGAATTAGTTGGTGCGTACTTATATTTAGCATCTGATGCATCCACCTACACTACTGGTAGTGATATGATTGTTGATGGTGGTTACTGTGCCCCATAGACAACTTTGCAAGATATACCTTCATATATAGACTATAATTGAATGCATGTTATTATATTTACCCACTAAATTGATAACCGATTTGAGATGATTTCGGTGGAAGTCGGAGTTCGACGATACAAAATGAGTTAGATACGAGAGTACACATGATTGAAATACTACAATATTATACGGTGTATTATTTTGATAATATGATATTGTTATTGTATTAGGGAACTAGACATAAAAAGTTGTAGTTTCATTCTGGTCGAAAAGCCTCAATTTAAGAACTACAAATAGAAAAATCTTCTATAAAAAATAGATTAATGAATTGAATATTAGCTTGGTAGGTACAGCTAGAAAATAACATCATCTTCAGTTTCTTTTAATATATCTTCTTCACCATGAGCCTTGATATCTAATGCAGCAACTTCTTCTTCTATATTCTTCTCCTTCTCGTCAAATGTAGTTGCCTTCTTTAAGTCATCATTTTCGGTGCTGTTTTCATCAGTACCATCATTTGCTGTAGCTGAATCATCAGCATTCTTTTGCGCTTCTTCTAATTCGGCAGCAGCAGCAGCCTCCTGCTTCTTCTCTTGCACTTTCTTTAATCTGTAGAATTCTTCTCTGTCCAATTCATCTAATTCTGAGTTAATATAGGAAATAGTGTTTTCAGTTCTAGGAATAATAACATGCTCAATAGCATTAACTCTTCTGTTGGTGACCTTGATAACTTCGTCCAAGATAATAAATGCCGTTTGTAACGAAGCCAATTCGACCAATGTCTCACATGCTCTTGTGTATACCATTTTTGCCTTTTGTACTTGTTGACCACCTCTACCTAAACCAGTCATCTTGAAGTCGTTGATTTCCTCATTAATATGACTGTCAAAGGTAGGCAAGTATACACCAGAAACGTTTTCTTGCTTAGCCTTTACCTTAAATCTAGCGTTTTGAACCGATTCTTGCACTTGGTATGCAATATTGTCACCAGTGGCGTATTGAACCTCTGCTAAAGAAAATGCTGCTGTTTGCATCACTCTACCCATCTTTCTCTTTGAGTCGTCAATTCTTTGTGTGATGTCCCTGAATCTCTTGGTCAAGGCCTCTGACTTTCTTTTCAAAAGTGAATGGCCCTGTTGTGCACCCTTCAACTTCGTCTTCATGAGCCCCAATGTCATACGAGTAGGGAAGACTTGTTCTCTATTTCCTGTTCCTGACATTTCGTTATAATTGATTGAAAATGTCTACAATAATAAAGGATAGTCTTTGATATCGATAATTGAAAAATGTCCTACAAATAATCGTCGACTTTGTGTAACATCTCAGAGATTAAAATGTAAAGAAAATGAAGATAAACTGCTAAATAATATATATGGAAATAGGCATCGTATAGAGTATGAATAGCGGTAGATGGGACATAGGCGAGATTGTTGGAGAAGAAGAGCTTGAATATGAACAGTCAATTGTGAAAGACGTCAATAATTTCGATATTTGGGTAAAATATTACCATCATATGTCATCTCAAAACTCGATACGACACAGAATATTTGTGCTAGAACGGGCAGTGTTACAGTTCCCAAGGTCTTATAAAATGTGGATTGAGTACTTGGATATAGCTCTAGAGATTTGCGAGAGTTTCACCTACAACAAGAATAAATATGAGTTGTTGCAGATGAATCAACTATTTGACCGGTCATTGCAAATGCTTAGCAAGGCACCAGTAATTTGGGTGAAATACTTGAAATTTTTGTTGGAGAAGCAAATGCCTGAACTCACAACCATACGGAGAAAATTTAATGAAAGTCTCTATAATTTGCCAATCACACAGCATAAATTGATATGGCCATTGTACATCCAATTTGCCGATGTCGTGGGAGGCATAACAGGAGTAAAAATATATAAAAAATACCTCCAATATGCTAGTCCGGAATCTCTTAATGGAGTGACAGTGAAGGGTGATTTAGAAATTACAATAGATAGAATAATATCTAAAATTATAGATTTTGGTGCTTGGAAAGAAGCGCTAGTACTATTTGAAAAATATGTTAAAAACAACACAGAATGGACCTATAAATCACCTTTAGAAACATGGATGGAATATATAGAAAAGATCATGCAATGTATTTTGGAATCTAATAAGAAAAAACTATCCGTTGAAGGTAATATATATTTTGAAGGATTAATTGAAGATGGAATTAAACGATTCCCCGACCAAATAGGGAAATTATATTTGAAATTAGCTGACTTTTATAATTTATGCTCAGATGATTTCAAGGTAAGGCATTTCTATGATTTGGCTCTCAAAAAGAGTTCAAATGTTGCAGATTTCACTGATATATATGATGCATATGTTGGATTCGAGGAGAATGTATTGAATAAATTAGGAGAATTGCTTCAGGATAATGAAGATGATACAGAGATCAATGAAGAATTTGATTTTAGAATGAATTATGTTGAAAAATTATTAGAAAACAGACCCTTCTTATTGAATGATATGATGTTAAGGAAAGATATTAATAACCTAGATGAATGGTTTAAAAGAATTGAGATTTATGAACTGAAAGAAAGTCTTGAGAATGTTATAGGTACCTGTGTCAAGGTTCTAACTAATGTGAACCCTTTGATGGCCCATTCTGCTTCAAAGAATCCTGAATTTACTTTATCCAAGATATGGATCAAATATTCAACCATTTATTCCAACCTAAAAGATTTTCAAACCGCATATATTATTTTTTCTAAAGCAATCAAGTCTCAATTTCAAACACCAGAAGATTTAATTGAATTGTATACCTCCTGGGCTGAGTTATTATTTAGCAACGACGAAGTAGCCAAGGCCATAGAAATCATTGAAAATGCATTGATTCCGCCCAATGATGGGAAATCATATTCCTATAATGATGAATCAATCGATATACATTTAAGAGTTCATAAATCTATTAAATTATGGTCATTTTATCTAGACTTACTCGAGTCATTAGTCGAAGATAAGGAACAAGAATCTGAGATCCAAAAAGTTTGTGACGCCTATTATAGAATGATTGAAGTTAAACTAGCGGCTCCGTTAAATATTATCAACTTTGCTAACTTCTTGGAAGATTGGCAGTTTTATGAAAAATCTTTATCTGTTTACGAATTGGGAATTAAACTTTTCAAAGATTCAAATATTAAATTTGAAATATGGAATATTTATTTATCAAAAGCCATAAGTCAAAAATTAGATATTGAAAGAATGAGGGATTTATTTGAACAATGTTTATATGGATCAGGGATTGATGGCGATGACGGCTGCCCCCCTAAAGTATCTAAATCAGTTTATTTATTGTACGCTCAATATGAGATCGATAATGGCTACATCACCAGATCTATTAAGGTTTTGAAACAAGGTTTAACGAAACTTTCCAACGGAATAAATTCTTCTAGAGTAAAGAGTGACAGAGACCAAATGATCAAGGATAAGTTTGAATTGTATGTGATTCTATTACATCATATTGAAAAATTACATGATTCTAATGAGTTAAGAAGTATGTTTGAAAAATCATTAAATGACAAGGAATTAAAATTATACAATATTGTTGAGTTAACTAGGAAATTTATCAATTTCGAAACAAAATTGAAAGAATTTAATAGAGTTCGACAGCTATATAAATTTGTTTGCAAGTTATCAAATCCAGAATCAGTACATATGAAGCCTCTTTGGGAAGAATGGAAAAATTTCGAATTGCATAATGGTAATGAATCCACCTTTAAAGAAATCTTGAGATTTAAAAGGCTTGTTGAGAGTGAATTTGCTTCTATCGAGCAGATTAAGGATTCCATCA
>JAJMIA010000039.1:0-96699 GCA_030583345.1 Schwanniomyces pseudopolymorphus | reverse complement strand
ACAAACGTATAAGATGTGAGTCCAAGTCTCTCGGACATGTAAGCGCATATTCACATCAGGCCATGTCAAGAATCTAGTATATAAGATAGTGTCTCCATACGTACTAGTATATAGAATAGATTAGCTAAGTATTAAGAGAATAGTTACATACTAACTAGTAGACAGCTTAGTTCACAATAAACTTAACGCAACTCTAACAGTAACAACCAAATGACTCCGTGGCCAAGCTGGCTAAGGCGTAAGACTGTTAATCTTAAGATCGTGAGTTCGATCCTCACCGGGGTCGTCTTTTTTTTAAAAATTCTTCAAGCTATTTCTATTCACTGCCTTGATGTATTTATTATGTTAAAGAGATCTACTAAGGTCTTCAACGATTATCTTTCTATTTTTTATTTTTATTTAGTATGAAAGTATTTTTATATTCATAGTATCCAATTTGGGGTCATCTTCTTTTTAAATAATTGTTAACAAATTGAAATAACAAGATGACAAACTTGCAAATTCACTAACAAATATCCGATAAAAAATATACTTATAAATATATATAGGCAATAAGTAAATAAGAATTAAACACTATCAACATTCAGGCTTCCGAAGTTCCGCTGGCATGTATCCTCACTTCAGCGTTCATCTAAGCTGATTTCTTCAATGGTTCAACAACTAGTTTCTCAAAAGTGAACATTTGTGATATAGTACTTTGTCTGTTCAACATGTTTAAATCTTGAAGTCCTTGATTGTAAAAGTTTTTGATTTCTTCTTTATTAGTCAAAGATTTATTTTCCTTGAATGAATGAGAGATCTTACGTTTTGCATATTCTCTAAAATTATAGTTATCAAACTTGTATGCCTTTTCTAACAAGTTCTTGTATAATGTTAAAATCTGTTTTTGATTAGCCATTATATAGTTATATAAATAATATCTAAAGATATATTAAATCCGATTTACTCTGAATCTTTGATTAGTAAATCGCCCTAAAAGTCGTGTCTTGCAAAATAATTAAATTCAAGGAGAAGTAGCTTCATCAATTTCATTATCACTAGCCATCCGTCTTAAATATTCTTCATATTGGGCACTGTTGTAATTAGCTGCACCCTTTCCTCTCTTCTTTGCAGTTGCCTCGGCCATCATAGACTCAAAAATTCTAGCTTCTTCGTCTTCTTCTGGAGATCTTTGTATCAGTTCTATTTGCTTACCAATTTGTAAAAGTGCTTCGGCACGGGCCAATCTTTCCTTTTTGGACAATGATTTATCATTTAAAACTTCATTACAAACCTTATTAATAACGCCACTAACTTCGAATTTTGTGGTAGCCCATGCTGTCGCTAAAAATTTCCCGTTTATCAAACGTTCAATTTCTGCGAGTCTTTGTCTTCCTGTATCAGATATATCAATACCAGATTCAGATGCTGCTTGTAAAATCTCTTGTTCTTTTAGGAGGTCCTCAATTGCCGATTGTTCCACTACTGCAGTCTTCAAGATATCATAGCCGTTCTTGAAAGCTGTAGATTTTGATTTCACAGATGAAACAATCTTAGATAATCCAAAGGTTTTCAAAGAGTGGATTGAAGCATTAGCCTTAGTAACATACGTTTTACCAATTAAATGTAACAATTGGATACCGAAACTCTCTGTCTTTAAATCGTCCAATTCTTCACCCAACTTAGATTTAAATTGTAATAAAGAGTCTTTATTGTTAGATGCAGAAAGATATTTTTCAATTTTAGATAATAAAGACTCTGCTAATTTATGAACTCTTTCAGCTTTTGCTTTCTTTTCTTCTTCGTGTAGTCTTAAAATCTCTTCTCTCTTTTTCTGACTAATCTTTTGCTTTTTCTTTCTTGCATCTCCAGATGAATTACTATCAACAGTTTGAGGAGGTTTTTCGATTTGGGTAGGTTGTGATGCAACAGCAACTTCAGTAGAGGAGCTATTCTTACCGTCACTTGTAGCATTAGAATCTGTACCTTCTACTTCGTCATCTTCATTTAATATACCAGCAGTTTGGAAGAGGTTGTTCAACATTTGCAATTCTCCAATCCAGTCCCTGAAATCCTCACCTCCAAAAACCATCAGAAAATATTCACTTGGATCAAAATCAGCAGCATCACCTAATTCATGCCTTTCCTTCATTCCTTCAGCTCCAAATTCATCGTATGCTGCTCTGGTATCCTTGTTTTGAAGTATACCATATGCTTCGCCTAGTTCTTGGAATTTTTCAGCTGCAGCTGGATCATTGCCATTCTTATCAGGATGAAGTTTTATAGCTTGTTTTCTATATGCCTTCTTTAATTCTACATCTGTGGCATCGGGATTTACACCCAATATATCGTAGTATTTAGTGTCTTTAACCATTCTCGTATCATATAATTAAATATAATCTATAAATATAAAAATAAAAACATATATTTGATTGATCACGTGATTATCTAAAATGAGAAGGTTATGCTATCAATCTCTGGAACAACTAGTAATGTTTCCAAATCATTTTTATAGTCTACATCCATCATATTATTTCCAGAAAGTTCACGAATTGATACTTTAGGTAATAGTAAATTACCCACAATTAACGGTATAAACATGAATTTAAATCTGTGTTCCGTGGACATATCAGGTTTAATTTCAAATGTTTGTTTCTTGAACCCAGAAATAAGCCAGTTTTCATCATTTTGTATTAAAAATTGAAGCTCAATCTTTTTATCTGCTATTACTTTTCTTTGAGGTGATGATTCAGCTAAAACATTAATTTCTTCATTGTTGTGAGTTTCTCCACCTGCTGGTGAAATTGACCACCTTGTTGAATTCTGTATAGTAAGGACCATTTTAATAGGTTCGCCAACCAAATACTGATTTGTCTTCTCATATTCGAATTCAATCATCTGCATATGGTTCAATGTTGGTATAGGAACTGAAATAAATAAATTTCGGGTAATTAAATCATGAGTTTCGTCCACATAGTATTGCTTGTTAATAATAACACTGATAATGCTGAGGCATTTTTGAATATTTTCCTTTCCTTCCACATGTTTATAGATGAGTCCTGTAGACAATTCCTCAATATCTTCCTTATTTGTGATTATCACAATATTGTAAATGGCGTATGAATTATAATTAAATTCAACTTGTTTTAATATATGATTATAGAATAAAAACCAGTAATCTGACAAGCCTTTCATTTCTAATGACCTCAACAATTTTAATTTCAAAAACTCTAGGCATTCATCTTTGAGACATGAATAGTCTAATTTTAAATCTAATACGTCAGATTTCTTTATTGTATATTCTTTTGCGACATTGATTTTATAAAAAAATGAAGCCACTTGCTCACCAAAAGCAAATACACTGGGGTTATGACTAGGTGATACTACGCTATAATTTTTATTGCTAGCTGTTAATTCTGTTGAGCTAACTCTAATAGGTAATTTTGAATTTGATGTACCAACTTGAAACTTTGAAAAGAGAGAGCTTGATTTGAAGATATCTTGAACTGATACTGATATAGGAAGTAAAGTATCAACTGCATTATAAATTGTATGCCTGTATTTTTCGCCATTAACCGTATATGATAGGCTAGCTTTGAATATTACAGATTTTTCATTTCCAAGATAACTATAAGGAATAATCAAATCGTGATTTACATCCTTTTCTAATTTTGCAAGTTTAAATTTAGAGTTCTCGGTGTTTATATTTATTCCTTCAGTTATTGAAAGTATTTCTACTTCAATATTCTCTTTAGCGGTATTCTTATTATGAAACCTTAATAATACTTCAATAGAACCTAAGTTAATTGAAAAAGGACTCAAGAATTCACACCAGAAAGTATCATGACCTGGAAAACTTAAAATTGAAGGATTCTTGACGTCTGAGTCATTTTGTAATATAGTCGAATCATGCAATATTGAATTCTTATCAAATTGGATTACAGTATTATCATCGTTAGACACTTGTGACCCAACTTCGAATTTGTGAGTAATGTGTACGTTATTTGCAACAGTTAATGATAATTTTGAGTATGTAAAATACCCCATACTAAACTCATTTGAATATAATTTTATCATTATTTCACTATTATCGGAAATTTCTACTTGTTTATTAGCAAATTTTACAAATTCTCCTGATTCGTGTTCAAGATCAAGAACGATCTCTTCAAATTCTAAAGGTACACCAAGAAAATGACGTAAATTAACCTCAATAAAATATTGATCTTTAGTATTATCTTCGCACTTTTTTATGTACAGATATAAATCAATATCAAAAATATCCTTTAAAGGAAATTCAACATTATTGTCAATTGATTTAGCAATTTCTTTGATATTATCAAATAAATATTTTATTTTATCCTTCTTCTTGATTAGCTTATAATTGTTTACTCCATATTTAACTCCTTTATTTGACAAAATTGATAAAAGTTTTAAATTGGAAATTAAAATCAATTTTGAGTCTTCAATATTATTACGTTTAACGCAATCTAAGTATATCTCCAATAGTGTACCACCAATAAAATTCCACCCATTATTAATGAAAAAGTCGAAAGAATCTTGAAGGATACTTAAGGACTTCGCATAATTTCCTTTCTGGTAATTTAGAAGAGCCAAATCAATACTTAAAATATCTATCGATTTCATTCTATCAGCATTTACGAAATCTTGTATTATAATTTCTGTGAAATTTTCAAAGTAGTTGTAATAAGATTCTCTAGTATCCAAAACTTTTAATAAAGGATTGTATGAAAGAGGTTTGTTTGACTTTGTATACGCCTTGGTCTTTTCTAATGAAACATCTTCTAAAATTTCGTTTATCCCTGTTATATAATAGCCCGATGTCTCAGCAATTCTAATTAATTTCGACCTTTGATATAATTTTAATTCACCTTGATATTCTAGTATTCCCTTTAAAGAATCTCCTTTTTCTTCTTCTGAATTAATTCTCTGATAATCATCAGCAATTTTTTCGAGAATCGGGAGTCTTGAATAAACATCGATTAAAACATAAGATAGTTCGTCAACATTCACATTAATAAAGGAAGATATATCGTTTAGAAAATAGATTAATTTGCGGTACAAATCACAAATATAGATAGATGATATTGACACTGTATTCGCAGAATATGCCAATGCTTGTAAAATAATGGATTTCTTATTGAAAATGAATAAAATTAACTCATAAAAATTAATTTTTCCCGTGGGCTGTTGTAATAGAATCTCCTTTATTTGTGGTATTGATATTGGTGATAAAATTTTATAATTATTAAAATTATCAACATTAGGAATTGAATCTAAGTCAAATTTTGACAGATCATTAGTTAGTAAATTCTTGAGATCATCACTAAGTTCATTATATATAGCAAGAGCCTCCTTGAGTAATCTCATATCTGTTAATAAATTAGCCATATCCAACTTACCTATAAACGTATGTGCGTTAACAAGATTGTTGTTCACTACTTTGTTGTTCAATAATTCGTATCTGGTATCAAAAGAAGCTATTAAAAGTTCCTTTATTTGGAAACTAATATCATTATAGGCTTCTGATAAGGAATTATTCTCATTATAAATTTCCCTCAATTTAAAACACCTATCCCACTGATTGTCATTGACTCCCATTTCTCGTAATTCTTTGCCATAAATCCCAAAATCGATTTTTAATTTATCATAAACTGAAGTTTTAATAATTGTAGAATTTTTATCCTTGGAGCTCAGAGGAATAAAGTATAATATTAGCCATTCGACATTGACATCAAGTACTGAACAACGCATCCATTCTCTGATTAATGGTCTGACTTGAGAACGATATATATCAATTGTGTCAGCACGCACAAATATCATTCTTAGATATGTATCATCATTTTTCAGAGACGATCTTTTAGGAACTTCTTCAAAAAATTCAATTGGAAGGGTTGGAATTAATTTTAAGCTTACACCTCGTTGTTTCCAATGTAGATTTGTCAACGGGAATTTTTTCAACAATTTATCTTGGAAACTAGGAAATACATTAAAGGGATCATAATATCCTATTCGTATAGGGTCTAAAATTGTGTTATTATCAATCATTTATCTGATAAACAACATGCATTCAATTTTTGACACGATCAAAAAAATATAAATCAAATATCGATTTGAATGAGACAGTCAAAAATAAAAATATGCGCAAACCCGGAATCGAACCGGGGGCCCAACGATGGCAACGTTGGATTTTACCACTAAACCATTTGCGCTTTTATAAGCTCCGCGACGGGGAATTGAACCCCGGTCTACCATGCGACAAACGGTAATTCTAGCCACTAAACTATCACGGACTTTTTGAATATTTTTCGAATTAAGTTGTATTGTGTTAATCAAATCGATGCTTTTTTATTGCATCAAACTGTACATCTAGGTACTATTTTTGTCACAGGCTATATTTTTTTGCTAAATACTGGAGCTTCAAATTGGAAAGAATAATAATAATTTAGATTGATTTTAAAATATTTTATCATTTTCCATATTATAGCATATTAATCAAAGAAATCCCATATTATTTCGTGATCGCATTTAGAAAAGTAGGGGAATCAAAGAGTAATCGAATATTAAATAAATAGTATTAATAATAAGTTATACTATATTAGAGATTACTACAAATATTGATTGTTTAGGCAATATTAAAAATTTTTGCAACTTTTGCAACTTTTTGCATTTAACATTGTAAAATTAAATTTTACAAAATACAATAGATATACTATACTATTTTATATTAACCAGATATCTATTTGAAGTACATATAATTATTGTTTTATTAAATCTTGGTCTTGCAACAAGAGTTTTCATCAGATTTCCCTTCGAATAATGAGGACTTGTTGAAATTGTTGTTAGATTGTGGAAGATCCAAAGCAGGGTTCTTGTCAAAGAAATTAAATGGAGCAAGATGAATATTATGAGTTTCAACAGGCATAACAGGGAAATCTTCAACTCTTGGAATATGAGTGAATCCTAAAGTAGCCCAAACAACAAGATCATCGTTTCTAACATTGTCAATACCATTAGCCCACTTACCAATACCAGTATCCTCGTGGGATTGGTTAGTGAATTCACCAGCAGCAAATAATTCATGATCTCTGTATTTAGTAACCCAGATTTGTTCAGTGGAGAATTTAGCTCTCTTAACATTGTAAGATTCTGGAGATGCAATGACCATTTGTCTTGCTGGCATCATAATCTTGTAACCAACAGGTGATTTAGAAACCGGGTTAATCTTATTTTCATTAATAATCTTATATGTTCTGTTAGTTAAAGGAGATTGGTCAATATGGCCAGCTTTTTCAACGAAGTTTCTTTCACTAACAAAACCAGTTCCATATGGATTTTGCTTGTTTTGAGGTAATGGAACAACGTCATCGTAAATGACAGTATTCTTATGACCATCAATGGCAGGGTCAATTCTGAAAGATAAGATGTGTTGATGGTAAGCAGCCATAACATTTGGACCAACGACAGTGCCCCAAGGAACAGTTACATCTTCATCAATTGGCATTGTCGAAAGAATACCAGTGGCTCTAGTCTCAATATCAATTATACCATCGTTGGTAAATTTAACATTAATAACGTACTCATAGTTAGCAACTGTGGCAATTGTTTGAACCACAAATTCTCTCTTTCTTGCTACAACAGGGGCCCCAGTTCTGTAGTTAACGTGCTTATACAAAATACCATCATCTTGCTCATGCATACAAACGGTGTTTGGCATAACATATGGTTCACCATTACCATGGATACCAATACCATCTAAGTACTTAATGACACCTAAACAATCACATCCTAAGCCTAATGTGTTACCAGATGCACCAAAACCAACATCACCTAAGTCAAAAGCTTGCTTTCTATGGTATGGAGCACGAGGATCTCCGTAAGGGACAGTCATTTCACTCAAAGAAAGACGGTAAAGAATTTGTCTTCCCTTAAAACTTGCATCATAAATAGCAAATCCTTCTCTAGAACTAGTAGAGACTCTAAATTCCCATCCTTGCCAAGTAACCTTTGAACCGTCAACGGTAAACGATGGACCCTCAGGTTGAGATATTAACAAT
This sequence comes from Schwanniomyces pseudopolymorphus, assembly GCA_030583345.1. Taxonomy (NCBI): domain Eukaryota; kingdom Fungi; phylum Ascomycota; class Pichiomycetes; order Serinales; family Debaryomycetaceae; genus Schwanniomyces; species Schwanniomyces pseudopolymorphus. The sequence continues at coordinate 88,645 of JAJMIA010000039.1, read as the reverse complement.
GGCTTGACAACTCTATCGACTGGAACATTATTCAAATCTGGGTGATATTCAACAGCTGGAACTTCCTTCCAAGGTAAGGTTGGGGTGATAGTAGAATCATAACCACCTGGCAAGAAATCTATTCTGACAAATTTCATTGTGTAAGCTTCGAACACTGGAGAAAACTTTAATGGTAAAGAATAGTGATTAGATTCAGAATGACCATTACCAGCTAAAACATACATAAAAAATTGAACCAATGGTCTTTTCTCATTTGCATCATCAGTTGCGTAGATCCATGGATCATTTCTGACTTGGTAACCTGGAGGTAACTTCAACTTTTCAACTTCAGCCTTAACCAATGGATGCTCATTACAAACATCTTCCCACATTGACATATCTTCTGGTAAGAATGGCCCAACAACACCTTCAGGCAATGGAGTTTTAGTGATAACATGACCAGCTGTAACGTTAACTAAGGCTTTATTGAATGTTAATTGGTTTGTGTAATAATAGCAGTATAACACTCTTGGAATTTGTGGAAGTGGGCCACCATGTCTTTCTGCTTCTAAAAATTTAATCATATCTTTCTTTGGAGGATCAACCTTATCAATTTGAGTGAAATGCACATTAGCAGATGCGGTGTGAGCATCTTTCACAAGTTTAGAAGCTAATCTAACTTCATAATCCTTAACGGAATCAAATGGGTGGACAGTTGGAGCCATATTAATATCTTGATATTATTATAAAAACTAATTCCTAAATATTGATAATTCATCTTGATTTATATAAGTTGAATTCAGATCTGGCGGGTATCTCATTTCTGCTACAACTACCGGTTTAGGAAGTTGGAGCAGATTCCTAATGTGGTAGGTCGAATCAAACGAGATTAAATCTTATCGGCACCATGTAATTGGCATTACCAAAATGGAATATTATACTGAACACCAGTCTATTTACGATTATAGATAACCTTCTGACAAGTGATAACCAAGGGAAACTATTAAATTATGTACTAGCCTACCAGAAGACTTTTGAAAATAATATTCGGAAAAAATTGACTCTGCCATTATTGTAGGTAGATAGCTAACATTACTTCCTTTGATGCTTCGTAAATACATGATAGATATGTCCTAGTAAACCTTAATTAGTTTATTTTTATTCATGCAAATAATTATAGTATTAATACAAGGGAACAATTTCAACGTGAATAATATCTATCAAAAATTAAGATAGATATTAACAAGAATTTCATACACTTTATATTATAAATTCATTGTATTGTAACTATTTAAGGCTAGTTCAAAACCATAGAAATACGTAACTTCATATAAACCATAAACATCTATCCCTGAGTGTGATACACAAGAATCTTTGTAGACATAGAAAATGTCACTGTATAAAAGAAAATCCACTTAAATTCTAAAGGAAAAAAAAATACCATACATAACCAGCAGCTGATATCATCTAAAATAATGCACTATTTGTTAGAGAGAGAAGGCGAGCTAATTCTCATCTTTGTTTGTGGGTTGACAATTTCCAAAGGCTTTTTTAATCTAGGTGTATGCACCCTTGGAGGATGACCCTTGGATGAACTTGAAGGTGAATCTGCCAGTTTTAGAGTTGTAGACTCCTGATTTGGAGAAAACACACTAGCAGTATAAGGGTTGAATTTCTTAACATTAGGACTATTATGTGAAAATAGTTCAGGAATATCAGGACAAAACTCCAAATCATCCTCAGCATCAAATGATTTCGAAAGATAGTATCTTAATCTAGGTGTATGAAACGAATAGCTGGATCCAGCTGAATCAGGAGGTGTTATATAACTAAGATTTTTTAAAGTTGGAGAACTTCCATTTAAGCTTGAATTGTTAATAACAGGAGAATATTGCAGATAATTATTATATATATATTGATTTGACATCTCTATATTGATAAATGTTATAGTTTTTCATGTATTGATTATGAAGAATATAAACAAATGAGGCATATCTAGTTGAGGAATGCTGAGCATAAATATGTGAATGAGCTGGTTATGTAACCCTTATCTAAAGCAGGTGACCGATAATGACTAGCACATAAATAGGTATTTTTTTTTGTGGCAAGCATTAATAACATAAGTTTCGTAACAAATATATTTATTCTAAGTGATAGAATAAGATTTATGCATTAACTTATTTATCCTAATTATCCAATTTTTTACTTCATAAAATCACAATATACCAATCACTGATAAAAAAAGAAATATCCTTTACACATGTTGATAAATCACGTGAAATAATAGTGCAAGACATTTCAATTCACACTTTTAAAGTTACAATAAAGTCCGATATAGTGTAACGGCTAGCACGGTTCGCTTTCACCGAGCAGACCCGGGTTCGACTCCCGGTATCGGAATTTTTTTTTAAAAACCCACATTTAAAACGCAAATGTCTCTAATTAAAATCAAATTTGAGTATCGTTGCCATAAATTCCATGAAATTGACACTTTGGCAATTCAACTAAATTTTGAAATTTCCTGACACCTCGTTCTGCTATTGCAATGGCCATATTTGTACTTAACCCGTCTGACAACTAGTTATATGTTAAGTATAGGCTTCTCTTTTTTCCCAAAAGTAGAATATTAATCATGTGAGGGCACTGAATTTTGTAACTAGTAAAAATATATAGATCATATATAAGATAAAGCATTGGAAGAAAGTTATATTTAAGAATAGAAAATTCTCTTATCTGGTTGTTCTAAATTGAAACTAAACTTTTTGCGTTAACAAAAGGAGCCTGGCTAGCTCAATGGCTAGAGCGTTTGACTTTTAAACAAAAATCTAAAAGGCCATCAAAAGGTTGCGGGTTCGACCCCCGCGTCGGGCTTCCTTAAAAATGCCTGGTTAGCTCAATCGGTAGAGCGTTTGACTCTTAATAAGAGAAGCGATCAAAAGGCTGCGGGTTCGACCCCCGCATCGGGCTTATTTTTTTGTACGAAAATCTGCTGCACAATTTTATTTTCACTTAAGTATTGAAGGAATTATAATTGTTATACTGTGAAGATATAATTTTGTAGCTATGAAGTATTCTAATAATCCTGTCATTGTATCTTTTGAAAATATGCAAGCCGGCATTAACGATGAGTTACTTCATAGTGCATTTGGTCCAGATTCACTTGGTATAATTTTGGTAAAAGGTCTTCCTCTGAAATTTAAGGACTTAAGAGAAAGAGTTTTAACTTCTGCATCTATTTTATCAAATTTGCCTGAACTGGAATTAAATAAATTAGAATCAGCAGAATCTATGTGGTTATCAGGGTGGTCTTGTGGAAAGGAAATATTATCATCATCAGGGTTGCCTGATAAAAGTAAAGGATCATATTATATAAACTGTGCATTTCACAAAGATTCAGGATTAGAGGGTCCTGGCAAGGAATTAGCTGATAAATTCCAAGACTTTAGAACATATACTACACTTAATATCTGGCCGTCAGAGAATATCCATGGATTAGAAAATTTCAAGACGGATTGCAAGGAGTTATGTAATTTTATTATTGATGTTGCTGAAGTAGTTGCTTCAAATTGTGATGAATACATTGAAAAAAGATCTTCAGAGTATGAAAGAGGGTTCTTGAAAAGGATTGTAAAAAATTCTACTTGTACGAAAGCAAGGTTGTTACATTATTATCCATTAGATGGAAAATCTGACGGTGATGATGACTGGTGTGGAAAACATGTGGACCACTCATGTATCACAGGATTGGTATCAGCATTATATTTGGATGAATCAAAAAGCTTAACCTCCGTATTGGATACATCACAGAATTCAGAGGCAGGTTTATATATTTACGATAGGCATGGGGAAACAGTGAAGGTAAATATTCCAAGTGATTGTTTAGCATTTCAATCCGGTTCTGCTTTAGAAGCAGTTTCAAAGGGAAAATTTAAGGCTGTTCCACACTACGTAAAAGGGTCTTCAATTCCAAAGATTGCAAGAAACACTTTGGCTGTTTTTTGTCAACCGGATCTTGATGAAAGAATTTCTGAAAGTGAAAACTTTGCACAATTTGCTGAAAGAGTAGTAAAAGAAAATCATTAAAATCGTATATAGCTCAAATAGCATATCATTAATAACATTAATAATCCATACTATAAAGGAATCGTATAAAACCCACTTTAATGTAAAACTGGAAATTTCATTTAAGGTAGTGTAAATAATTTGGTATGATTTCGCATTTTTTATCAATTGAGAAATTTTGTAGATTCATTAAAGATGGTACTTCAGGCATGGAAATCGATGAACTACCAGTGGTCAATGACCCAAGAAATTATATAAAAATTGAAAAGGATGATATTCCTACTAATGATGAAGACGTGAGAAGAGAATTACGAAAACTAGGTGAACCAATAACATATTTTGGGGAAGGAAAAGTAGAACGAAGAGAAAGACTTATTAAATTAGTAGTTGAAAGACCACATACAAACTTTCAGAATGCATATATAGAAGAAAATATACCAGAAGATACAAATGAAGATGACGAGAGTGATGAAGAAGATTTTTATACACCTGGAGCTAACGAATTATTAGATGCTCGTAAATACATACTTCAGTATTCCTTAAAAAAGGCATCACTAAGAGTGCAAAAATATCAGAAGAAATCTAGTATGGATTTTATAAAAACGTTGAAACATCGCCGTAATGTGAATAACGTCTTATCAAATTATGAATTACTAGGAACACAGATGATTCCAGATAATGCTCGAGCTTTATCTGCTATTCGATATTCCAGAGATAGCAGTTTGATGGCATGCGGGTCTTGGGATGGTTCAATACACATTTTGGACCCCTTGACTTTAAATACTAAAATTAGTCTGAAGCCTGGATATCATATGGAAAAAGTGAGTGCCATCGACTGGGATACATATACTGATAGTAATTTTTTAGTTTCTGGTGGCAACGAAGGAAATATAAACGTATGGAAAATAGATACTGAATCTGCAGAGAAAAAAATACGTCCTATTATCACTATAAATAATGGACATGAATCTCGTATAACGAAATCGCTATTTCACCCTTCAGGTAAGTTCATTGCATCTGCATCATTTGATCAAAGATGGAAACTTTGGGACTTAGAAAATCCACAAACTGAGTTATTGGACCAAGAAGGACATTCAAAAGAAGTATTTTCTGGAGCATTTCATCCTGATGGAGGTTTATTTGCGTCTGGTGGACTTGATGGTGTGTGCAGATTATGGGATTTAAGATCAGGAAGATCTATTTCTGTTCTACAAAGTCACGCAAAAGGCATATATAGTATAGACTGGTCGCCAAATGGAATGCATCTTGTTACTGCAAGTGGTGATAGTTCCATAAAAGTATGGGATATAAGAAAAATTGACAATAATTCTCAAGAAATTTTTACTATTCCCGCCCATAAAAAATTAGTGAGTGATGTAAGATTTTTTAATAGAAGAGGAAATGATAGTATAAGCAAAGAAACCTCAAACTTTGACAATGAAAACAAAGAAGTCTTAGATTCTGATGGTACTTTCTTAGTTAGTACATCATACGATGGTTTAGTTAATATTTGGTCAGCAGACAATTGGATTTTAGTGAAATCTTTAAAAGGTCACACTGATAAAGTAATGAGCTGTGATATTAGCGGAGATGGTAAGTATATAGCTAGTTGCGGATGGGATAGGTCTGTAAAATTATGGGGTTCTACGTACTAAATATATAAAGAAAACTTAATCTGTAAAATGGAAAAAATTAACACGCAAAGTATTTTGTAGATAATCGATTTTCAATTCGGGATTGGGGACTTAAGATTATTTACATTTGGTACGCTAAGAACTATGAACTTACTCAGGATATTGGATGGTACTCCAGAACCTCCAGTGATTGATCCTCAGTTAGATAAAATTAATGAGAGTGGTGACTACCATCTAGCTGCTCCTATGTATGAGTTTCAAAAGGAGCTAACTGATCAAATAGTGTCATTGCATTATCCAGATATATTAAAGTATTGTGAAACAAATGACAACAGAGAATTGATTATTAAATCATTAGAAATATGCATAGATAACTGTATGTTGGTCAGCACGCATCCATATTTATTGATTGATCATTATATGCCTAAAAATTTGGTTCTGAAAGATATATCTAATAAACTTGCTGAGACTAGTGGTAAGTTTAACGTGCTAAAAGATTTGATTAACGTGATAATTCTGAATTCTTCTACTTCACCAAGAAATATCGGTATAGTTCTGAAAAATGATCTGAGAGTATTTGATTTGGTAGAAGCGTTGCTTCATGGTTGTAATGGAAGAAAGAGTATCTATAGGTACGTTGGAAACGGGATCAAGAAAGAAACGGCAAAATCAAATAACGATAAAAATGCTGCACTTACTAAAATCCATCTTATCCCCTTTGATGGAAATGTTACGAAAGAAAAAGAATCTCTTTTTGCAACTAAATTTGACATTTTAATTGTCTTTGATAGTTATGTAGATGTTTCAAATAACTTCTTTGAACAATTGAGTATTCAGAATAGAAGAGGTAGGTCTATAATTTTAAGAATAATACCGATGAAAACTATTGAGCACTGTCAGTTGCATTACAATAACGAAAAGGAAAGTTCTGACTATTTGTATAAATTAATATCATCTATTGTGTGTTTAAGAGATAGGATAGGAAATTTGCCACCTGATTTGATTCCTATTTACAATCAAAATTTGAATTATTTATCAGGAAAATTTTTTGATAATGTCTTCAAGAATGCAAGAAGTAATAGATTTCCAGTTTGGCCACTCCCAGACCTACCAAATATCCCGAAATTTAATCCTACAGATGTGGAAAGATCCCTTTTGACAGAGGTTCATTTCCATTTTAATTCATATGATTTTAATGAATTAAGCAACTCTGCAAGTGAAAAATCGAAAAGAGCCCAGAGCATTCCCTCTTATTATGAAATTAATAGATTAGAGCTGAATTATCTCACAAACCCGTTAAAGAATGATTATAACAAATTAATTGGTATACTTTCTAATGGATCTAATGATGAAGGAAGTTTAGCCAACAAAGGTCCTCATATTCTAACTCATAAATTGATTTTGCAATTCAATGAATCATTTCTTAATTTAGAGCAATCAGAAACAGAATACAAAGGATATTTAGATTTCAATGATTCTGTTACACAGGATAAAAATGGGAGAAGAGAAAGCGAAAGCCAAAAAAAGCTTTCAACTATACTTGACGATATATATCATGCAGAGACTAGAATTTCAACTGCGCAGAAAAAGTTTAATAGAAAGTCCGAAGAAGTTGAGGAATTAAAAGAGGAGATCTTGCTGATCGATGGAAAGGTTAAATCTTTTGTTAAAGATCGAGGTATCGAAGATGAAAGTCTACTTAAGTTTTTCAATGTTCAAGAAGATGTATGGTCTCTTCAAGAACAAATTTCTGTGTTATTAAAAAAAATAAAATCCAAACAGGAAGAAAAAAATTATATGTCTTCAGAAAGTCAAAATGCTTCAAATTCTATTAGGGAATCAGAAGAGCAGTTGGAAGTTACAACCGCTGAAATAAATGAGAACAAAAGAAAATTCAACAATGCTTTTATTGACGAGAGTGGCGATTTTAAACAATTTAAATTGCAAAAAGACGATTTAATTAAGAGGATTGAAGCTGAAAGAGTAAAAAATACCATGTTAAAGCTGAAGCTTGAAAAATCACTCAAATTCTTGAAAGAGACGTCGCATTTAAAGAAAAGAAAAGGTAGGGGAATTACACCCAATAAGTAAATCTATAACAGGTATATAGGCATTTCCATTTTAATAGAATCTAAAATCAAAACATTATTAATTGGACTTTCTTTCTTACTCAAAAATTGAATTACATCTTGTGCCAAACATCCACCTAATATGGCAGCCGAAGGTGAGAATTCAGAAAATGCTTGATTGCAAAAGTAGTCCAAATATTCATTATTAATAGCAGTGGTTGGGATTCCAAAATCCAAACATATTCTTTCAGACTTTGCTTCCAATTCTTGTTTATTTAAGATTTCTTCTGGATCAGATGGTTTGTTAATTTCAAACAATGTGAATATCAAAGGTAATGCTGCCGACAAACGTTTCATTTGTCTCTTATTAAGTTGGCTTGGTAATTCCTTTGAGTTAAAAATGGCAGAAATAGGGGAGAATGTGTCCACTATAGTTACAGATTCTTTTTTGGCTTCAATATCGCTTTCTACTTTTGTTATTATTTTATTTCTGCTTAATTTTGTATATGGTACTCTTGTCATATTACCCGCATCTTTTTCAGATACTGATTCATGTTGAATTAAATCCGTTATTATGTATCCAAACATCCCGTGCAAACCACCAATATATAATGGAACATTTAATTTTCTAGAATGTTCATTCAATGTCAAGATTTCAGACTTTGTCAATTCAGTAGCAATTATCAAATCGAACTTTTGGAAGTAAGAAGAATCCTCAAAAATTTTATGAAGTTTTGAAGTATTTATAGTTAAATCAACTCTATTATTAAGATCTTTGACATTATCAATAATTGCTGGTAATTTTAAAGTTCCAATTAAAGAATCATCATTTGGCAAAAAAAACTGGGAAGCATAATCTTCCTCCTTTATTATTGACCCATCAAGTATTTCAATTGAATTAATTCCCCCTAAAACCAAGTTTTTCAATATTTCAGTTCCCAACCCCCCTAAATTCACAAGCAATACCTTAGCTGATCTTAATCTCAACTGAGTAGCCATACCCCATAATCTAATTTGTCTGTCATATAAAGCTATTTCATCTAAAAGAATTAGTCGACTATATTATTATAACTAGAATAAATCATTGGAAAACATACCTGCTGTTAATTCTTCAGTATTAGTCATTTTCACCGTTGCGTTTTATCATTAAAAAAAATACAACATTTTAATTAAAATCTTGCGAATTTTTTTGATTGTATAGCGGCATAAAATATTAAAAATGACATGATTATTTTATTATCAAGATAAGATAGCTTTATATAGTGATATATAAAAATGGATAGTGATTAAATGAAATAAAGAAAACAAAAAATTATCTAGTTCGAACCAGAAACAACTAATTTTTGTAAATGACTCATAAAAACTTGTAATGAAACATCATCAGTAAGTACAACAGCACCACCTCCATTCACAAAACCAGAGTTATTATATGTGGTAGAAGGATTAAGCTTTGAGTATAAAAATCTAGCTTGAGATCCACCTTCTTCTGTAACAATAAATCTTGGTAATGGGTAACGCTCAACTAACAATTCAGCAGCTTCTTGCTTTGGATCCTCCAACAAATTCTTGAAGTTTTCATATTCTGGTAGGTCTTGGTATCCAGCTTTCTTCCATTGAGCAATGGTTTTACCGTGGAAAACTAAGATATGGAAGAAAGTATCTAATAATAAAATTCTATCATCTTTAATGGAAACAGAATCCAATAAGACCGGCTCTGGTTCACTGTCTAATGAGAAGGAAGTCAAAGTTGGTTGAATCATTATTAAGGAATTATTTGTATCTTCAGTTAATAATACATGTCTGTAGAAAGCAGTTTCATCCGGTGAATTATTAAATACTTGTAAAAATTGTGACCTTCTTAAGTAATAAATAAATTGCGGATAAAGCTGAAATTGAGGCCCCAATCTGAAAGATTCAACTACATCTTTTCTGTAATCAGCAAACTTTTGACATAATCTAATCAACATTCTGTCAATCCATCTTAATACATCTGCACCATCGTCTTGCTCTGATTTGAATAAAGTGATTCTGGCCATTAAGACAGAGGCAGCTTCTTGATCGAAAGAATTTGTCAACGTTTGTTCATCACTAGTTAAGAAATTAGAAACAGTTGTAACTCTAATTCTATAAGTTCCAGAAGAATGTTGGTAATGGGTAATAAATTGAATGTAACTTTGAGCATTTGGTGGTAAAGGTTGAGTATTAATAACGTCGAAGAATACACCATAAGAATGTTGAGGAGAAAGAGAACACATCTTATATTGTGATGATCCTCCAATACCTAATTCATTTTCTGATACATTTGCAGATTTAACGTTCAAAGAAGAGGTATGTCCAATTATACCACTTACCTTCAACTCTCTGGAAGTTTTAATATCAAACGTGGCATTGAAACCCATTAACAAGTAACCTTCTGCATCTTTATTAAATAACCTTAAGAATGATTGCTTAAAGATAGAAGTTGTGAAGGCATCAGAAAGCAATAAGGTCCCCCCAGTTGTATTACATAAGTTCTTCATTTCCAACATACCAATTTGATCATAACATCCGGCAAATATATCTATAGTATGAGAGTTCTTGACTGCCTTTGTAGCAATAGAGTCGTAAAACTTAACGGCTTTAGTGAAGTGCTTACCATTATCCTTGTCAATATCACTATGCGATCTTATTGGTTCTTTTAATTGTGGACCCACAATTAAACCTGGATTCAATGTACCTGGACCAGCAGAAAACAACATAATTCTTGCACCAAATCCTGGGAATGTAGAGCCCAATAAATTTGTGGCAACGTTCAATGCTGAACCAGTTGATCTTAAAGGTCTAGCACCATGGGCAACTGGCCATGGATCTTTAGACAAGTTTTCCAAAATTGAGGTTAATTGAAATTCAACATCTTCGACAGGTAAAAAGAACCTAGTTAATGAGTTAACAAATTGAGGTGGTTGACCGTGTACGTTTAATATAGGTTTGTTCAACATGTCTGCGATTTGTTTATCAGTATATTCCTTATCACCTCTAAAAATGTAAGATTTATTGATCTTTTCAGAACCTAAATCATGAACTTGGACCATGGTACCGTAAGTAATCAAACCAATTAATGCATTAGGTGGTAATAAACTTAATGAAATGACCAAAGTATCTTTTAAAGCTTTAAGATTATCTTCGTCTTGACATAAATCGATCAAGAAAAAAAAGATGGGAGGGTTTTGAACTGGCCTTGCCGTGATATATTCAATTGTAGAGCTTTCTGGTCTCAATTCAATTGGCAAGTTATCTTGAGAAATGCCTTGGTAATGTGCTGGCAATGGGTTTCTGTTCTGACAAATCGAACAATGCCAGAAGCCACTAGGGTCTATTGAACAGTAAGGATTCAAAACACTTCTACAATTTGAATTGTTACAGAATGTAGGATCATAGCCCGCAATAGGCAAATCTTCTCTGAACTTCAATGGTGTATAAAGTGCACCTGTGGGTACAACAATTTTACCCGCTTCAACTTTGGTGGAAGGAAAAGAATTCCAAGCAAAACGAACTCCGTTGATATCTTCAGCTTCTTCGAAATCCATCACCAATGTATAAAGTCTTTTATAATTTCTTTTGATCGACTGATATGATTTTGATCTTAAGTAACAAAGGACAACTCATGAAAAAATGTTACCTCCAATTCAACGCGGTGAATTTGCCCAAAAAAAAAGATCACGTGATGTACAAAGGAAAATATATTAGTACTAATGAAAGAAAAATTAAAAATATCCGTGATAGTTTAGTGGCTAGAATTACCGTTTGTCGCATGGTAGACCGGGGTTCAATTCCCCGTCGCGGAGCTTTTTGTTCCTCTGGTAAGAGAGAAATCAAGAATCGCTGTCCTTAACTCCGTAATCAACAATTGTTCCTATCAGCGCCAACGATAATGAGCGAATAAGAAACTGTAGATATCATTATTATTCCATACGTATTTCATACTGTATTTGATCACATTATCCGCATGGGAAATCTATTTTTTTTTTTGACATCTCTATTTCTATCCTAAAAGCTAGTTCTATCCTATATTATTCTGTAATTCAGATTTAAGATTATTTTGTAGTATTTATTAGTAAGAGGCAGAAAATATGTGAAATTTTCGTTTCCCATATGAATTAGAGTAGACTAGTCATTTACAATCTATTGTTTCAGTTGGAATGGTGATTGGCGTAGCACTACTATTTATGGAGTCACATTATTATGAAATATGTTTAACATGGAATACGTGATATGCTAAAGTGCACATAACAGTAGTTTATGCAAATTTGCACCCCCTATCTCCGAATTTGAGGTACCCTTATTAAACGTTCGAGGCTATCAAAAGACCCCTTTACACGCAAAAAAATGATTTATTGCCGTCATATTAGGTTCCATTGTTACAATAGGCTAAATTACCCAGTTGGATATAGTAATTCATATGTGCATATCGGCATGATCATAATTATGCTTATATTCCATGTAGAACGCAATATACATGTATACCCCCCGCAAAATATCTCGGTGTTAGTCACATTACAAAAATACCCGTGATGCAGACTATGATATGCGTCGCAGCGTAAATCTTTGCGAGAGGATTTACTATAAAATATCAGATTTCATAGCAATAAGCGATCAATTCCAGTATATACTAACCCTTCTAGCATTTAAACGGGGGTGCACCTCTATCTGTTGAAGTTTAAAATTCACTGCTTTAGGTAATAAAGTAAAATCTGTACTTTCAATTATTAAGCGACCCAACATTAAATAGTCTAATCAGTGAGCTATGGTAACGGCAAAACGGAACTTAATCAGCATAGGTTCCGCCTATACGATATATGTATATTGGGTTACCTTTAAGATACTGCACTCCAATAAATAGAGTCTCCATAAAAACATAGTCTTCGATGACTTATTCATCCATATATGCTATATATTCAATCACAGTAAATAAAGTCAGCGTCACAAGCTAGATTTGCTGACAATAAAAAACAAACTCAGAGATATGACTCCTGAAATTTTTTTTTCCTGCGGTGGGTTTTACAATGGCCTACGAGAGCGCACATTTTTATACTGACCTTATCCCCGCGTTGAAGTTTCCAAGTACTACAAAAGTACCAGAAATCTGTAAATAAGTGTGTTTCAGAGTGTAAAGTTCAAAGGGAAAGTAGATAGCGATGATGGCTTACTTAGCGAATAACGTACCTGAAGCTTTCAAAACGGAAGATAATTTCCCAATTAATGAAGATCTTGAAGTGTCACAATTTGTGAATAGTAGGGATGATGAACAAATTGAACGAAAGCAAAACGCAGAAATGAAGTTATTAGCTGATGGGAAGGTGATGAAAGTACAAAAATCTAGGCAAAGGAAGATTCTAAGTTGTATACACTGTCATTCTAAGAAGATCAAGTGCTCTAGGGTCCAGCCTCTTTGCAATAACTGTGAAAAATTAGGTGTCGAGTGCAAGTATTTTGTGAATCAAAGAGTTAGTAGAGGAGGTAAAAATGCATCAAGAGCGCCAAAGGAGAAGACTATCGCAAAAGTAGCATCGAAAGAAACGGATTCTGAAAAAAATAAGGGAACAGAGAAAGTAAAGGAAAAGGGTAAGGGGAAAATAGAAAAGAACATTATAAGAGGTTCGTCGGAGCAAATAGAAACTGAAGAACACGAAAAGCAACACGAGTCTGTTAACGTCGATTTCCTCCATTCTCCAAAGCAATATGGATCGTCTGGCCATAATAAAACCAATATGAATATTCCAGACATATCAATGACTTATATTAATATGCAAAACGGGGTTGGAGGTGTAAATAATCTTTCTAATAATTTTACCCTTAGTGGAGAATTTGATATTAGCCCAGATGGTACTAATAGTCTACTTCAGACACCAATTGTAAACTCCACATCCAATAACATTACAAATAATTTTTTCAATACTAATTATTCTAATCAATTTCAAAAAAATGAAGTCCCCACTAAGTTAGGTTCTGAAAATCACATTAGTGGGGAAGAAACCTTTTCTTTTAATTCATCTAATTTGAACTTTACGAATTTTGTTGATCAAACTGATAACAATGCAAATGGAAACCGTGTCAACCTGGTCGAGAATTTAGATAATAAGACAAATAAAACTGAGAGTCTTACTTCAGGCTCTCAAATACAAAATCCAAGCATTAATAATTCATTAACCGCATATGCATCAAATCCGGAAACTACCATGAATTATCTATACGGAACTAATACGTATTATGACAATGAAAACTTATTGGAGGATCTATTGACACATTTACCAACGTCTAAGGAGAGGTCTTATGAACTTATTGATAGATATGTCAATTCTGTTCATATATTATTACCTATAGTGATAAATTTAAGTGATTTTGTTAGGGAGCATGATAAATACTGGGAGTGGAAGAGTAAAAATATTGAAACACCAGGGTCAACATTAAGCTCTAATTCGGGTTCTACATCTGGACTGGATGGTCAGCAATTTAATTACTTGCAATTTTATACATTATATTTCCCTATGTTATATGCGGCAACAATATCAGAGTTTGAAGAATACGACAATTTATTGTTGAATCAGGATATAAATAAGTATCTAAAAGGATTTAATAAGATTTGCCAGTATTATAATTATCCTCATGGTTTGAAGACTATGCCGTTATTATTAGGTAATGTTATAATCCAATCAACTTCACCGAATCCCTCAACTATGGAAATGTCTCAGATTATTAGATATGCTAAGTTCTTACAATTGCATAAAGATCCAATAATTACACTAAGAATTTCTGATTGGGAAATTGTGAAATTCAGGCGTTTATTATGGTGGGTAATATTTGGACTTGATGGTTTGACTAGTCATAATTTCTGCTTACCTCCAGTTTGCAGGTTCGATGATTTTAACGTTGTTATGCCTGATGAAGATGAGCCTATTTTTGATAAGAATGGTTCAATAGTAGAGAAAAGAATCAACGTATCTATATTATCTATGAACGTTAAATTTAGATACGACATAATTTTGAGTGAATTGGTATACCAGATGCATAATGGACTTTCAACGAATATTTCCAAAGATAAGGAGAATCAAATTAAAGCAATGATAGTTGATTACTTTAAGTTTATTCACGTTTCAATTTCTAAAATGCAAGATTTTTATAAACATAACCCACCTACCACTGTTCAAGAAAATAATTTAATCAATTTCATTAAGAATCATTCTTTCAGCTTTGTAGACAGAGCACTAATGTTATTGCATAAGAAGATTTTGTTAGGTGAACCAAGCTCAAATGAAAATTCGTATGAAGGATATGAACTCAGCTTACCTAAGAATAGAGGAGGCGTACTTTCTTTAAGTCAATACGCCGATACTTTTGGGAAGGTTCAAGAAGCTAATATCATTGCAAATTTTGATAAGTCTTCAATTTCTCTGCTTAAATTAAACCATTTAGATGGATTTTCATATGAGAATATTTCTAATAATTTGATACCGTCTATTTTGCATAATTTGAATGATTTTTTGAAGTATAATGATTTTATAAAATATGGAAAATACAATTGGTATATAAAACGGACCATTCCATTAGATTCGATTATTCTTTTATTCGTGATAATGGTTGTAAAATTTAAATACGAATTCATGACAGTAAATGAATTAGTTGTTTACGTCAAATTGATTAACAAGGCATTGTTTATTTTGAATAGAAAATGGTTCAAGAATGAAAAGTACAAAAGAATGCTTTCCTTAACAAATTTGATGTGGGAGTACATCTTGAAGAGATACAATGTTATTGCACAAATTAGTACATTTAATGAATCAACCTCCTTAGCTAACGAACCTAATGGTAGTATTCAATTCTTTGATTTTCAAGTTACTGGTTATATGAACATGCATGAATTATTTAATACAATGGATGTACCGCAGCCAATAACTGATAACATATTTACTGATATCACTGCTCATCAAGGAAGCTTCTCTAAGAAATCAAACAATTCAATTGATAGCGAGACTGGATCTAACTTCAAAGTAACTAATTCCTTGATTTTCAATGTTAGCATGCTTAGTGATAACGCTAAATCTGAACTTGTTCAGATTAACGAAAGGATTTTATATGATTTGAGAAATAATTTTGTTGATATCAATGACTATTGTGCATTTTATGTTTCATTGGAACATATACTACATGAATTAATGGACTATATACGTAGAACGTAAAACGTTCAATATATTCAATCATATATATATAAATATAAATGATAATTATCTAGAACTTGGTAGAATTCATACCTTGGGTATTGTTATATATACCTGTAAGGAAAATGGGATTGATTTAGAAATTATTTAATATCCTTTCTGTCACTGTCATCTGTAGAAATATTCAAATTGTTTATTACTTACTCATAACCAACTAAATGTAGTTCCTAACTTCCTTCATTTCTTCTCTCTAAAATCGAAGATAACTACTCTACGCATATTTCTAACATGCTTCGGAATATGTTTCCTTTTCTGTACATCACATGTGTTAGAAAATTTACAGATTTTTGACAAGGATAAAAAGTAGGTAGAGCCTAAATATATGAACTCTCGAGGTCGTTATTATATAGAAAACTATATTATATTAGTATGTAATTACAAGAAAAATCTTAATTTGTAACTTATATTAAAAGGATTTGCAACACACGCAAAGTATTAGCAGTAATTGATAAGGACGTTCAGATATGCAACCGCATATTTACATCAGTCCATGTCAGGAACCTAGCATATAATATAGTGGCTCCACATGCACTAATATATAGGATACTTAAGTTAAGTATTGAGAGAATAGTTCCATAATTAGTAGCTCGCTTTACGATAACACAACTCTAACACAACTCTAACACATTTGTAAGGAAACTGGGTTCTAATTAGGTAATTCTTATAAATCTCTGTCTTATATACCTTACTAGTAATATAAAACGTTAACTTGTTCTGTGATGGAACTTATTCACTTATTTATAACTAACTATTACTATAACTAGATCCTAATTTCCTTGATTCTTCATTCTTAAGACACGAGGTTAAATTACTCTTATTTATAGTGTTCATATTCCAAATGTGTTAATCATTTGTATCCCACATGTGTATCTTTGTACCTTTCGATAGTATTCCTAATAAGGTACAACTTTTGTACTTCACGTGTGTATCCTTGTGTTCTCTTACAACATTCAGAAGGAGCCTGGCTAGCTCAATGGCTAGAGCGTTTGACTTTTAAACAAAAATCTAAAAGGCCATCAAAAGGTTGCGGGTTCGACCCCCGCGTCGGGCTTCCTTAAAAATGCCTGGTTAGCTCAATCGGTAGAGCGTTTGACTCTTAATAAGAGAAGCGATCAAAAGGCTGCGGGTTCGACCCCCGCATCGGGCTATATTTTTCTATTTTTAATGGTCGCTAGCTACAACGCCATCTCTTCATGTTAGGCATTACTTTTATATTTTTTTGACGTACGGTCCACCCGGGATTAAATTTCTTATCATATATTGCAGTAGTATTATTGCTACAGTATCAAAAACGTAATCATCAGCAGGAATTAATTATCATCCTCGATATATATAATATGAAATAAGATATAGCCCTGTTACAATTAGCTTTCTCAGCGCATTCATATGTTTCCTTAGTATATTAATATTTATCCAGTAACACCGTTATTGCTTACCGTTCTACACCGGGTTACTAGCCAATAGCAGACGCGCACTTTATGAATGCCGGAAGCCTAGTTTAAACCGGGGGAAGTAACACAAAAACCTCCGTCATGGTTTAGAAAAAGGTTTGGAAAGTTCTAACTAAGGAGTTGAATTACAACCGAATTATAAATTCGAAAACAAATCTACATATTCCTCATATACTTCATTCATAAGCAATGTTGTCCAGAAGTGTTAAATCATCGTTGAAACGTGTTCCAAGTCTTGCCAGAAAACCAGCTGTCACCACTGGTTTAAAGGTTGCCAGCACTATTGCATCAAGATCCTACCAAACTACTTCATACAAGCCGTTAAACAGCCAAAATAGCAGTATGTTGAATTTCAGACGTTTTGCATCTCACACTATTGTTGTTCCAGAAATGGCCGAATCTATCACTGAAGGTACTTTAGCTTCCTTTGCTAAGAATGTTGGTGAGTATGTTCAACAAGATGAACTTCTTGCTACTATCGAAACTGATAAAATTGATGTTGAAGTTAATTCCCCAGTTTCTGGTACCGTTACTGAGTTATTAGCTCAACCAGAAGATACCGTTGAAGTTGGTCAACAAATTGCTAAGGTCGAAGAAGGTGCTGCTCCAGAAGGCTCTTCTGAACCAGCTCCAAAGAAGGACGAAGCAGCTGCCCCAAAGAAGGAAGAATCTAAGCCAGCTCCAAAGAAGGAAGAATCCAAGCCAGCTCCAAAGAAAGAAGAATCCAAACCAGCTCCAAAGAAAGAAGAATCCAAACCAGCTGAAACTGCTACCTTCACAAACTTTTCTAGAAACGAAGAAAGAGTAAAGATGAACAGAATGAGATTAAGAATCGCTGAACGTCTTAAGGAATCCCAAAATACCGCCGCTTCATTGACCACTTTCAATGAAGTTGACATGTCCAACTTAATGGAAATGAGAAAGTTATACAAAGATGAATTCTTAGAAAAGACTGGTATTAAGTTAGGTTTCATGGGTGCTTTTGCCAAGGCTTCTACCTTAGCTATGAAGGACATTCCAGCTACTAATGCTGCCATCGAAAATAATGATACCTTAGTTTTCAGAGATTACGTTGATATTTCCGTTGCTGTTGCTACTCCAAAGGGTTTAGTTACTCCAGTTGTTAGAAATACTGAATCTTTATCTATTTTAGATGTCGAAAAAGAAATTTCTAACTTGGGTAAGAAGGCTAGAGATGGTAAGTTAACCTTAGAAGACATGTCCGGTGGTACCTTCACCATTTCTAACGGTGGTGTTTTCGGTTCCTTATATGGTACTCCAATTATTAACATGCCACAAACTGCTGTTTTAGGTTTACATGGTGTTAAACAAAGACCAGTTACTGTTAACGGTCAAATCGTTTCTAGACCAATGATGTACTTAGCTTTAACTTACGATCACAGAGTTTTAGATGGTCGTGAAGCTGTCACTTTCTTGAAGACTGTCAAGGAATTGATTGAAGACCCAAGAAAGATGTTGTTAATGTGAGCAACCTAGTTTTCTTCGAATACTAGACTACTTCTTTTTTTCTACATTAGACATTTTTATACTAAATTCTATGTAGTTTACTCATATAAGAACCATTAAAATTTATTTATCTTATTTATAACATCAAATCACAGATTATCACTTTTTGAATTGAAACAATAGACGTCGTATATGAAATTTCAAGTATGGAACGCAGATGAGCCATTTCTACAAGTAGTATATATACAGGTCTAAAATTATTCATTTCTACAAGTAGTATATATACAGGTCTAAAATTATTCTTTTGCACTAATTCTGAAGATAAATGAGACATGTTTATACAATTCCTAAATAGGTAACCACTAAGAAACGATATGAATTTCGCATCATCTCCTAGATTATGTATTAACCATATTTCCTGTAAAACTGATGTTTCCGAAAAGATTAACTCCTTCTTTTCTACATTATTCCATACATTCTTTAAAATAGGTTGCTATACTATTTCAATACAGTAATAATACTTGAATAAAACAACAGAGCAAAGTATTCTTTAATTCATTGAGTTAACATCGGAAGAGTATTTCAAGATGGATCAGTTCACACAGTGGAATGCTCATACTTCAAGTAGCAGAATCCCACTTCCACACGAAGATTTTGATGACTACTTCGGAGACAGATATAACGAAATTGATAATTTATTTAACGAAACATTGACAGGAATTCAAGATCTAGATGTTCCTTCAGGATTCGTTAGTCATGACGAGAAAGAATATAAAGAAAATCAAAAGAATGGACACCAAGCGAAACATAGTAGAAGAATTAGTGGAACAGCAATTTTTGGATTTGCTGATCATACAAAGCAGTTATCATTATCGGGAATGACTGATCTATATAAATCAGTAAAACCGTCAGTTGATTTAGGTAAATCGATTTCTCCAGGTGAGCTATTGAAAAACATCTCCCAACAACCTACCAACGCACAATTAGACTTTAATTTTTCAAATGAGGAAGTGCCACCACAAATATTTCTCAATGAACAAGATGAATTTGAAGAAGAACTTGTTAAACAAGGTACTCTGAAAAAGGAAAAGGATTATATTGTTACCAATGAAAATCCGAAATCTTACAAATTCCCTCCATCGCCTTCTCCTGAAAAGTATTATACTCGTAATTTAAATCCAATCAGCGATAAAGATCCACAAATTAATAATTACTCAATTAAGTATTTGCAAGACTTAAAATTTCAAGCTAGTAATCCAGTTCAATATATAGATGATATTGAGCCATTATTAGATGCTGGAGATGTATCCAATAAAATTGAAATGCCAGGCATGGGAGGATCCATAAGAAATGAATCACAAATGAATACATACAATCAAGGAAACATTCCAAAATTTGTGCCAATTCCTGTGCAAAATCCAGCAGAATTTAAGAAGACAAATAACCAACAATTCACTCAAAATTTATTGAATATAAAAGACAAGTATGAACCGACTATTTTACCCCCTCCATCTCCTCCCACCCTTTCAAACGGATCACCAGAATGGCAGTCTTCCCCTGAACCCCCATCGCCATCCCCAAGACGTGTAACAATGAACAAATTAAACCCAAGTCATTTTTCATCCCCAGTACATCCACAATTAAGAAATAATGCCAATTTTTATGCACCCCAATTCTTCTCAGAAAGTGACTATGGGTCATCTAACGATAATATATCATCACAACCTTCAAATTTCGAGTTTAATGGTCAATCATCACCTTTCATAGACCATCAATCTTTAAACTCCTCACCTATAAAATATGGCACCAGTCCAACCAGAAATACAAACATGACTTACGACGACACAGTAGATGCAAATGCTACTATTACACAAATTACTCCATTGAAAAATCAACTACCAATAACTCCTGCTAGGAATAGTTTAAAGCTTGAGTGGAGTCCAATAATTTCACCTAATGCAAGAGCATCGAGGGATGTCAAAAAGCACATCCAACAATCTTCTCCACGAAGAAAGGTGAAGAAAACATCTCTACTCCCTCCTGGTGAACTTGATCAATATTGGGAAGGACCAGATGAAGACAAAGTTTTTACATGTACCTATAAAGGTTGCGGTAAAAAATTTACAAGAAGATATAACGTTAGATCTCATATACAAACACATTTGAGTGATCGTCCATTTGCTTGTTCTTACTGTCCAAAGAAATTCGTAAGACAGCATGATTTAAATAGGCATGTCAAGGGACACTTAGAAGCAAGGTATTGCAAATGCCCGTGTGGAAAAGAATTTGCAAGACTTGATGCAATGAAGAAGCACAGAGAAAGAAATATTTGCATTGGAGGAGTATCAAGCAATACAAACAATTGTATTACAAAACTTCCTAAAAAATCGAAGAACAGTATTATTGATGAAATAACTTCTGACAAGTTAAATGAAGAGTTAAGCTCATCTAATTATGACCCAATTGTTTCACCAAATTAATAACCTCATGCATATTTCCTCTTCTCATTTCCAAATTTTCAATTCTCGCAGCATCAGGCAAATTTCGATTTCAACTGACTATTAGACATTTATTGTATACTAAATACAAAAGACTTTATTATGTTCTCATAACTTAAATATAAAATAATGTGTAGCTATAAATACATATATTAATTTATATTTCTGTGTATTAATTTAAGAGTATGTACGGAAAGTTATCTCATGATTTATCTAAATCATTTTCCATCATTTCTTCCTCTTGTTTATGTATTTTTAAATGCTGTCCCAAATTATCTGCTCTACTAAACTTCTTTTGACAAATAGGGCATTCATAAGGCTTTTCAAATGTGTGTAAAGATCTAAAGTGTCTTTTCAAATGTTCTTGTCTCTTAAACCTTCTTGAACAGTAGTTACATTGATATATTTTTGACAAGTCTACCAGATCTGCTTCTTTGTTTTCCTTACGGCCTCTTATCCTTGTTTTAGAGCTTACTACATTAGAAGGGAAGATTTGGGTATTAGGAGGCAAGTCTAAACTTTTCAAATCAATTTCAACGTCAACATCATTCGGTACATCTGTTTCAATAATATAATTTTGTCCGTTACCGTCTTTTTTCTTCAGAATTAATTTTGATCCCAAAATCCTTTTAGAAGCATTTGCAAATGTTGATGTCGCAGAAGAATTTGTTATGAAGCCAGGTTTTTTAGTATCATTTTGGCTAGCATTGTTAGAAGAAATATTAGAAGAGCATGAGCTTATATTTTCATGTTTAATGATATCAGCATTATTAACATCTTGATTACTCAGTTTAGCAATTTCATTATTGTTTATTAAACTCATTGGTTCATTTTTTATTTTTCCCTTACTTTTCTTATTAACAATGTTTTTTCTTTTTCCAACTTTTTCAAATAATGCAGCATAATCAGGTTCTTGTTGGTTAGAACTAGCAGATTCATTATTAGGAATATAGTTGTTCGGGATTCCAAAGTCAACAAGACCCCAATTAGAATTTGGAGCAGTAGTAGACGACGACAAACTTTGATTTAACGAAGAATCTTGACCTGATGTATTGCCGTGATCTAAGCTACTTAATTCGTTACTAAGTTTTGCCGAATCTTCGTGAGTAAAAGGATCATTACCGTCATAAGGCTCGGCCTTTACTGGGGTTTTAAATCTGGTAAATAAACTTCTTTTAGGCTTCTTAGGCTTTTTGTTGTTACCTGAAGTTCCATACCCTTGATCAGATTCAGGATATTCCTTAGTCGGGCTCATTAATAAGAATTCATGACCATCATCTTCAACTTTTATACTTGAAGAATTAAATCCTCGACCTCCATTGATCTCATCGTTATTTTCATTAATATTTTGACCCTGTGAGCTTTTAAAAATACTTCTTATCTTATATCTGGGTTGAGGTTGTACTGGAGATGCAAAATTAGAATATCCTTGAGAAGAAACAGAAATCGATGCAGAGTTTGGAGAGTTCTCGGGAGACCTTTGATTACCATTCATAAATGGTATGTAATTTGTAATAGAATTTGTAAAACTGGCATATCTACCATTAGGCTGTCCCCTGTGTCTCTGTGAGGACCTCTGGCTCTCAATTGAAGGTCTGCTATTCTGAAAGAGATCAATTGATTGACGATGTATTGACTGTGATGGTGGTTGATCCAATGAGTTTCGGGTGATATATTGTTGTGCAGAGAAAAAAGAAGGCTGTGTGGAATAAACTGACCCCACAGAGGGTGTCAACGAAGTTGTAGTTGTTAGCGGAGATAGATCATTATAATGACTATTTGCATTGTTTACTTGTAGATTATCACCTCCAAACATATTTGAATCACCGTCAGTACCTAATTGACCATTCTGCAAGGTCCAATTATTTTGATTTCCTGAACCATCTTGTACGACTGGCACATTCTCAGGTGTATGTGAATTAATGGACAATGAACGCAATCTTCCGTCCGAATCTAACTCTCTTGGGTCCATAGCACCGTCTACTGCAAGGGTAGGTTGTGTGAATTTAGTAGACGAATCTACGTTCATGCCCTGACCCTTAGTCATTTCCATCATCTGATCATGATACAGGTCTAACGTGAAAGAGGGGCTGTTTTCCACCTCCATCTTATCATAAACGACAAATCCTCCAGGCATGTTCATGCTAGTATTTTGAATGTATTCAGCTCCCTTGTCATTAAATCCACTCGCTGTCTCCGTTTCATCATCATATATTGGCTCACCGCTCCGACTGCTTTGCATTCCATATTGTTCCATTCCAAAAAGTCCGTTGTATTCGTTGTTCTCTATACCGCCAATTGCTGGTTTACCGCCATTATCCCCAGGTGTTTGATTTATGCGATCAAACTCTTCGTAGCGATAGTCTGAATACACAGGGTTGCCACTTGAATCATTATCTATATTCATTTTGGATTACACCAATAGCCTCCTAATATGTAATCGTATCAATATATCTATTTTATGTAGAGTGATGCTACGGATAACGCTCAGCGTTGAGTTTATTTTTGGAGGCGAGATAATTATAGATAATGGACCGGAAACGTTAGTCGATATTTTTCTGATAATTTATATATTACAGTTATACTACACAAATACAAAATGTAAATAGCTAAAGGTCTAACGTTTTCTCACCTGACGGTATTCTTTGTCTAAGACTGGATTTATAGTCTTTCCTTGCTATTAAATTTTTTTCAGCGTCATCAGAAACATATTCCAACAGGTCATTATTATGTGCATACTCTAATTCCTCTGGTATATTGTCCTTAAGTAGTGTTGTAAGGTCCTCTCTAGTAGAAGATGACGACCTGTCAAGATCAGGGTTGGCAATACGCAATACTGATCTTCTTTTGGAACTCACAAGTACTTGTACGTCAACTTCGTCGTCGACATTTGATTCGTCGGAGTCTGATGTTATGTCTTTTAAAGGCTCCATATCATCTAGACGGTTGATATCAAGCGATTTATGTTCACGATAATTCAGCAGTTCAGATTGGGCAGAATATCTCTTGTTGGATATGGATATAATACTTCTTTTTGGTTTGATCGAAGTATCGCTAGGGGAATTATATGGCGATGATTGCAAATTGGCATTAAACGAAAACGATTCTTTTATTCTTGATACTGGCCTGTTTAACAATGAATTTTGGATTGGTGAACCTTGATTCTTGAATGTCGTTTTATGTATTGTGGCCGGTGTTAATGGTGCAGGCTCCGAAATTGATGTGTCGCTGCTCAAGGTATCATTAGATGGTAAGTAGCTGTTTCTGATGGGCTTCAGTCTTTCTTCATCAAATCTTTGTCTCTTCTTGAACCAGGACTCGAAAGAAGCTACGTCTAGAGTCGAGTTTGTATCATTCATGAAATTCTTCGATCTTTCTGACATTGTAGATTCTTGGTCGTAGAAGTTTCCAATTTGATAATCCATCATATTTAATTCATTCATCTCTCTCTCTCTCTTTCTTCTCTTTAAGACGTATAATCCACCAACTATTCCAAATGCTACACCAATAACTGAACAAACACTTCCTATTATGGCCTTGTTTTTTATTGCTGTGCTACTGCCACTATTACTCGAAGTATTTGAATCTGACGATTTTGTGGATTTGATACTATCGACGCTTTTAAATGTATCAACGGAATACAAATTAATTTTATACTGGGTGCTTCCATCTCTTTTACTTACATCGGTTGAGTTTATAACCACCAAAGTTTCAAACAATGTGATAGCTCCTAGGATTTCATCATATTCCATGGTTGTAGTTATGTTTTCCCATTCCCAATTGCTATTCTTAATACTAAGTCTTGCAAATGTTGGGTCTGCAACATCTTCTAACAAATCACCCCCTATCAAAATCACTTCCAGTACTTCAAGTTCGCTAGATATTGAATTGATGGTTGTATTTGAGAGCTGGTTAAAAACAGGTAAAGCTAATGCGCTCCTTCTTGAATCAATGACGCTGTTACTATCCTTTTTTACCTGCTGAAAAGACCAACCCGAACTAAAATCCCATGTTGCTAATTGATACATATTTATCCAAGCGTTATCACTCTGTCCGCCAATAAGTATTTGAGTCAGAGAATCTGGACCAATAACATTGGAGGCTCCATAGAATGACAGTGGTTTTGTGGTTGTCGAAATATTGGAAAATTGTAATGTAGACAAGTCAAAAGAAATAAGTCTATCAGACACTTCTTCATTTTCTTCACAAATGCCTCCATATATATATATCATTCCTTCGTTAATTGGAGAAGCCATATAGCTTGAATATTGAAGAAAAGAAGCCTCCTCTAAATTATCAAAATTTAAACCTGGAACATTAGACCAACTATCACTTTTATCGTTATATTTAACTAACGATATTAGACCTGTACCGCATGTATCTTTATCTAAACTTTCTGTAGTTGAATTGTTTACAAAGCCATATAGACTACCATCTATTATTACAAGTGTAGAATTAACAGGAGGTGATGAAAGTGAAGTTATTTTTTGTCCGTTTTTCAATTCCAGATTATTGTCACTATCATATCCTGTGATAGAAAAATTTAACGTCACCAAGTCATTATTATTTAAATGCACATAGGCCTTTTCTTCGGTGAAAGAATATAAAGCATTCCAGTTCTTATTTGTCTCGCAGCCACCAAATGATAATAGATAAGCAGAAAATACAAGCAAGCTAGCTAAAAATCTCATCTTGCTTGTGTTGTAAATCACTGCTTGAATACTCTATAACTTTATATTTTAACTTTCTGAACTTTCTTATCCTCTTCGATTGCATTACTGTTAAGAAGAATCAATAAATATTGTTTACTTCCCTTCCAAATTAGGAAAATGAGACCTCGCATGATATCCAGCATCATTTAGTTCTAAGAACGTAGGTCACTCTGGAACATGGGGTAGTCACTGTTAAGAGTAAAGATGACCATATATATATATCTATATATATATATATACTGTAAAGTATGTAGATAATTTCTTAGTAATTTGCTAGTTGGGAAAAGAGAAGAAATCGTAATATGAAACTAGCCATATACGCCGAAAATGCAACATTCATAGAACGATAGGACGCAGTTTGAAGTACTCACTTTATATGTAGCACTCTACCATCTTGTATATAAAATTAACACATCTATTGGGTTTCTTTTAGGTTTGGTTTGCAGATACTGCTACTTTTTAAGTAAATCTTAAATCCAAACCTCGAGGAAATCACACATGGCATTTTCCCTGTTATCGTTTATCAATTTATAATAGAGTCCTCACTTACATGTATATGGTCCTAGCTTAAATATTGCACGTAAAGTATCTTTCGATCTTATATTATCCTCGAGTAATCTCAGCGTTATCAATGGTGGAGTGAGACCTTTGAGTGAGGAGTTAGGACTTTCGAGTGAGGATTCTATAATTTCAAAATCAGCTTCTTTATATACTACAATGTATATGTCGAGTGTCAAGATTGAGTGCTACGAACCATTCCAACGTATGGCCCAAATGTGTTTCTTCTAGAAAATACCACTTCCCACTTTCCATAATCATACCATACACCCCAATGATGTCAAACGAAAAGTCACCTGACACAGCGATTACTCATTTTTGAAAAAGAAAGTTTTTTTTACCATGACATACATAAAAAAAAAAAAAATAGAATTGATATTCACAAGATTGATTCCCTATAATATAGAACTAGAGACATTCTGATCATAAAACGTTATGTCATCATTTGGTACTATTTTCCGTGTTACTACTTACGGTGAATCACATTGTAAATCTGTTGGTTGTATAGTCGATGGATGTCCTCCAGGTTTAGATTTAACTGAAGCCGACATTCAACCTCAATTGACTAGAAGAAGACCAGGTCAAAGCAAGTTGTCTACGCCAAGAAATGAAAAGGATCAAGTCCAAATTCAATCAGGTACTGAAAATGGGAAGTCCTTAGGTACTCCAATTGCCATGTTAGTCAAGAATGAAGACCACAGACCACACGACTACTCCGAAACTGATTTATACCCAAGACCATCCCATGCTGATTGGACTTACATACAGAAATACGGTATCAAGGCATCATCTGGTGGTGGAAGATCTTCCGCTAGAGAAACCATCGGTAGAGTTGCAGCTGGTGCAATTGCTGAAAAATTCTTGGAAAAGGCTAATAACGTTGAAATTGTTGCATTTGTCAGTAGTATTGGTGGTGTTTCTATGGACAGAAACCCATTAGATGAAAGTTTTCAAAAAGTATTAAACACCATAACTAGAGATGAAGTTGATGCCACTGGTCCTATCAGATGTCCGGACGCTAAAGTCAGAGACCAAATGGTTAAAGAAATTGAAAGATATAGAGATGCAAATGATTCTATTGGTGGTATTGTTACCTGTGTTATCAGAAACTGTCCAGTTGGTTTAGGTGAACCATGTTTCGATAAATTAGAAGCTAAGTTAGCTCATGCTATGTTATCTATTCCAGCTACCAAGGGTTTTGAATTTGGATCTGGTTTCTTAGGTACTGCTATCCCAGGTTCTAAGCATAATGACGCATTCTATTACCATGATGAAAGTGACAGGTTAAGAACGAAGACCAACAATTCTGGTGGTATTCAAGGTGGTATCTCCAATGGTGAAAACATTTACTTTTCCGTTGCTTTCAAGTCTGCTGCAACTATTTCCCAAGAACAAGAAACTGCTACATACGAAGGTGCAGATGGTATCTTGGCTGCTAGAGGTAGACATGACCCGAGTGTCACTCCAAGAGCTATCCCAATTGTTGAAACTATGACTGCTTTGGTTTTAGCCGATCAATTGTTGGTTCAAAAGGCTAGAGATTATGGTGCTAGCGTTGTTAACGGTAATTAAAATCTGGTAATTAAAATCAGCTTATATAGTGAATGCAAATAATATTGTAAATATATAATATTTTGGAAAATCTATGTGCAGGATCGATCATTTATCACTTCATCATTGTTCAAATCTATTCGAAATTTAGATCCAACTATTCAACGGTATGGACTCAGTACAACTTATATTAATTACCCTTCTTGTTGGGTTTGTTATTACTTTGGCAGTTTTTTATATCCAAACTGCCAATTTTGGAAGAAGTACCAACTCATCGGTATTACAGAAGCCAACATTTTTGGTGTTAGGTTTAAATAACGGTGGAAAGACGTCCTTATTTTATAAATTAGTTGCCGATTCCTCTGGTGAATCGTCCAATGAGCCAGTTGGCACAGTTTCATCTATTGAGCCAAATATTACTGAAATTAATTTACCATTTTCCAATAAGGCAATTACCAAAAAATTTCAATTGATTGACTATCCTGGTCACTTAAAGTACTCTAATTTATTAAATAAATTGATATTTGAAGATATTACTTTGAATAAAGTAAAGGGTATTGTCTATGTTATTGACTCATCCTCTATTTCTATCAAGCAAGGTGAACTGATTAAACATATTGCCAGATTTTTATTTCAATTGTTTAGCAAGACAGAAAGGCTCATCAATGGTATCGATTTCATGTTTGCAATAAATAAGCAAGATTTATTTGACTCCATCCCGGTGTTCAAAGTTAGAGAAATGTTGGAAACTGAAATTAATAATCTAATCAAGGAAGAATTAGAAAGTAAGGAGAACAAAAATTCTGGAATTGATCAAGATGATGACAACGACGTGGATGATGCCGACTACGAAAATATGAGAGATTTCTGGTTATCTGTTGTTGGTAAAGGAAATTTCAAGTTCGACTTATTAGAAGGTAACATGGACTTTGTCGGTGGTACCGTTTTGAAGAATAAGATTGAATCGTGGGAAAATTGGTTCGATGAAAAAGTTGTTAATGAATAGAAATTGTATATAAATGAGTCCAAATAATATATAAAGAATAAATATAATAATTTCTAGAATGCTATGAAATGTATGAATGAATGGCGTCTTAATTGTCTTAAATGCCAAAATATCGCAGCCGACTTAAGAGTCCTGTTTCTTGACACTGGTCTTAGGAGCACTAGGAAAAAACCCTGGGCTATGCAATGCTTGTTCCCGTTTCTGGGCCATACGAGCCTTGAATTGGTTCTGAAGTCGCATTTTGTACATGTCTTTATCTAAGGCGTACTTCAGGAATTTGAACGCAGCTAGCTTATCAGTCGTATCTTTAAGGCTGACTTTAAGAATGGTTAATTCTTTTTCTAACTCTTTATATTTGTCTTCTGGCTTTTTCTTCTTCTCTGGTGCTTGCTCATTATCTACCAGACCACCGCCATTGTCATTTTTGCTTTTGCTGCCAAAACCAACTCTTTGTGCCAACCGTGTCCAATTGTAAGGCTTATTTGCCTCCATGTCCTTCAGTACAACATCAATCTTCTTCTCGAGTTCACCCTTCTGTGTCTTCAACTCAGTATATTCTTCTGGCTCTATAGCTTTACTGAAGTTTGGGTCATTCAAATGCGATGGACACAAGTAGAAGAAATCTCCCTTGTTTTCCGCAAGCATCACCGTTGAGCTCGGCTTGTAACACACAATACAACTCTTACTGTCAGCTTCAGCGACCTTCTTGACTGAATATATATTGGGAAATGGCGCCCTATTCATCAGCGGCTAATTTGTATGTGATTATATGGCACCAACTATAAACCTCAACGTAGTCTATTTTATTTGGTTATTTACCCCAATAAAACTTACCTGACTCAAGTGTTTATACCCAGTACGAGTCAATATATCCGTAAACCAGTGTTATATCCACACCCAGCTCTACCACACAATACCCATTAGTTCCACATCTTATCTGCCATCCCCATGTATTACCATAATCATGCCGGGCGGGTAATGCCACCCAATTGCGGGAAATTTCAAAATTTTCTTTTTCTCCCAAAAACGAAATTTTCTAAGGCAAGAAGCCCTTTTCATCATTAAAAAAAAAACAAATCATAATATAGCAACATTTGTATTAGTGGCTATTATTAAATTTTTTTTAATAAACATATATTTCAAGGAGGACCATTCGGTATACACTTTCATATAAAAGGGAAGATATCTTTGATAGAACAAAAAGTGGTGTTGAAGACTAGATAAACACGACTGATATTCACTATCCCTTAATATTAGTAAACGTAATTGCACTACAGATTTGAAAGTTTCGGCTGACAAACAAAGGAATTACTAAAACAAGTGTATCATAGGCAGTAAAGAAAGCAATTTTTTTTGGATATAAATATTTACGTGTTACTTAGATTCGTGGATATTTCCTTGATATACCGATTAATCAGTTTAACCCCCATCGGATACATAGCGTTAGCGTTGGAGTCGAACTAGAATTCTACAAGTAATTGACGACAAGTAGACAAGAATTCACACTTGAATTAACCAGATTTATACACATTGGTCCGACAGTTTGACACCATTGCGTAATTAATTCGACACGAACATTTTTTTGCCCCCATCATCAGTCGATATATATTGCATAGAAGCCATACACAATCATGTCTGTTGATCATCAAGAAGCTGACATCGACTCGATTGTTGATAGATTATTAGAAGTAAGAGGTTCCAGACCTGGTAAGCAAGTTACTTTATTGGAACATGAAATCCGTTACTTATGTACCAAAGCAAGAGAGATCTTCATTCAACAACCAATTTTATTAGAATTAGAAGCTCCGATTAAGATTTGTGGTGATATTCACGGTCAATATTACGATTTGTTACGACTTTTTGAATACGGTGGTTTCCCACCCGAAGCTAATTACTTATTCTTAGGTGATTATGTTGATAGAGGAAAGCAGTCATTGGAAACTATTTGTTTGTTATTGGCTTACAAGATTAAGTATCCTGAAAATTTCTTCATTTTAAGAGGAAACCACGAATGTGCTTCCATTAACAGAATTTACGGTTTTTATGATGAATGTAAGAGAAGATATAATATTAAATTGTGGAAAACTTTCACAGATTGTTTCAACTGTTTGCCTATTGCAGCTATTATTGATGAAAAGATTTTCACAATGCATGGTGGTTTGTCTCCAGATTTGAACTCTATGGAACAAATCAGAAGAGTTATGAGACCAACTGATATTCCAGATGTCGGATTATTATGTGATTTACTATGGTCTGATCCTGATAAAGATATTACAGGGTGGTCGGAAAATGATAGAGGTGTATCGTTTACCTTCGGTCCGGATGTTGTTTCAAGATTCTTACAAAAACATGACATGGATTTAATTTGCAGAGCGCATCAAGTCGTAGAAGATGGTTATGAATTTTTCTCCAAGAGACAATTGGTTACTTTATTCTCAGCTCCAAACTACTGTGGAGAATTTGATAATGCTGGTGCCATGATGAGTGTTGATGAAAGTTTATTATGTTCCTTCCAGATTTTAAAGCCGGCTGACAAAAAACCAAGGTATCCACCTACTACTGCTGGTGCCAATAGACCTGTCACTCCGCCAAGAAAACAAAAGAGAGGTTCCAAGTAAAAAGAGTTTGCTTTCAATTGATATGTAGGTCCATATGCCATCAAAAATGCATATAATTTTGCACGATCCACTTCTGTTTTTTTATTATTTGTGAACTTCCGCTTGTTTCTTGTTTATCATCTTTATGAAGTATTCCTATTGTTGCTTTGAGTTATCTTCTATTTCTCGTTTGTTTTTGTTAAGTCTCCGTTTAGGTGAGTTAAATTTTTTTTGTTACCCATAACCAATAATCTGCTGCTATCATTTTTACATTATTCAAGGGGAATGTGTCTAATTAAAAGTATGAATTGGTATGTTTTATTTGAGAGAGAGGCGTTACAAAATCTTCTATCATAGTCCCAAGGAAATATAAAAATTAACAACCCATTTATAACATCCTAAAAGATAACAAAAATAATAAAAAAGAATATTAACAATACATATGAACAAGGCTCAGCGTTGCTTTTTCTTCTAAATTATTTTAGGTATAGACTTAGGAAATAATATAATCGTATATAGTCTTTTATTTCTTAATTCTCCCCTTTGTTATAAAATATTCCTTTTCTAAAGAGTAATTTTACATGAAAACTTTAGGAAACGAAAGTCTGAATATGATCAGAGATCTCTTTAGTTATTACGTTTATCATTATAATTATATTTGTTATTGAGATGGAGCTGCTACCACATTTTTACTATAACTATTATCTATTATCTAATTGAAGACGTATTTATTGGTTATCGCTACTTTTAGTTTTCGAATGATGTTTTTAGTACGTTATCTTACGTATATACTATTAATATAATTTTAGTTATTAAATACAATTAGTAATCCGGTGAATTCCTTATAAATCATTATGAGCCAGTTCCTAATTTCGCAGACAACTCAATTGCCTACATACATAAATACTTCACACCAGTATAGCAGGGACAACAGTAAGAAAGTAATCAAACATACCTTGGTATCTTTGGCCAAAAAAAGAGATGAGACTAAGAAATGATGCAATAAATACTTTAAGCTCTGACGTTACCAAAGTTTATGCAGATTTAGATAATTTATAACCCCGCTAACAATTATCTTTTTCCTTCAAAATTACAGCCATAAATCTCATCAGAAACAGTAATTTAATATGCTTATAATATAATATCTAATCTAATGCTACATAATTGTGACTAGTACTTATGAGACAGTATAAGACGTCTTATCTTTCTTATGTTTTTTGGCAAAAACTTACACAAAAACACAACTACTCACGTGTAATATTTCATTCTCAGGGCAACTTCCCTCGGACTCGATTCTTTGAATACTCATTTGTTACGTAATCATGTTTGAAGAAAAAAATGAAAAATTCTAGTTGGGGTGCCTCACTGTAGGGTTGAAAAAAACTTAATCCATAAAGAAACTAGTAAACAAGTACTTTAATATACAACAGAGTTAGTCACAATGGTATGTTTAAATTAACTAAGAGAATGATGTCGTATATTGAATAAGAATTTAAAATCACCTGAATGAAAAGTAGCTAATTATTATGTTGACCAAAAAGTAGAATAAGAAATCTTGATGTTATCATAGCTAGGAACATTTAAAGTGGAAGATATCAATGAAAAAGTAAATTTGTTATGCAAATAGTCAAAAGAAGTCAGTGCTATCAAAATAATCAGTCATAATAAGGTAGATGTCAGATTTGAAGAGCATTTATTTGATAGCTCTATAGTGATCAACTTCAGGATGAAGATAAATTTAGGAAATGGACCGGCAGTGAATTACAGCAGTAAGAGTGGTTTTACAATCGTATTCAAAGCATCGTGAATTCCTATCAGATGAAATAATAGTACTAACTAATTAATAGGTTTTAGTTCAAGATTTATTACACCCAAACCCAGCTTCTGAAGCTCAACAACACAAGTTAAAGAACTTAGTTCAAGCTCCAAGATCTTACTTCATGGATGTTAAGTGTCAAGGTTGTTTAAAGATCACCACCGTCTTCTCCCATGCTCAAACCGCTGTTACTTGTGAAGAATGTTCTACTGTCTTATGTACTCCAACTGGTGGTAAGGCCAAGTTAACCGAAGGTTGTTCTTTCAGAAGAAAGTAAATGTGATAATTTTTGGTGTTTTAATTATTATTTGTTTGATTCATATAAAATTTATATATAACTGATAGTGCAGGTTATATGGTCAACCGAATATTAATTGTTGACTGTGTTCACAAGTGGGCATATTTATACATACTGATAATTAGAATGCAAAAATTTGGCGTTGAAATCAGATAAAATAATTTAGGTTAATAAAAAACTATAATGCATATTATGGATAATTATAATACTTGTAGAATGCTTTAATAATGTACATGTTTACGACTGTAGTTTTAAATTTATGTGTAATTAAAAATAGTTATAAAAAGTAATATCAAAGTATCCTGTATATACTCACACCTAAGCTAAAGCTTTCAATCTATATAATCACAACTTCTGCTTACCAGTATGATAACGAACTACTTCATCAATTGAATTGGCAACTCTCTCAACATTGCTCTCATTTAAACCGGCAACAGAAGCTCTTCCTGAACTGACCAAGTAGACACCGTGAACCTTTTCCAATCTTGAAACCATATCTGGACTCAACCCAGTAAAAGAAAACATACCAGATTGGTTAGTTATATGATCCCAGTTGCCAGGGGTGTCTAATTTTATTAAGGATTGTTTTAACTTTTGTCTCATATCCTTAATTCTAGAACTCATGGTAATTAAGTCATCTTCCCATTGCTTCTTCAAACCTGGGGTAGTTAAGACCTTGTGGACAATCTTGGCACCATAGGCAGGTGGGTTAGAGATTTCAGATCTAATCAACTTGTTTAATTGAGACTTGATGGCTCTATTCAATGCATCATCTTTTTCACTGTTGATAATGTGAACAGCACCGACTCTTTCACCGTACATACCTACATTCTTTGCAAAGGATTGGCAAATAATAATAGGTACCTTGATAAGCTTGGAGTCGATGGCTAATCTAATGGCAAAGGCATCTTCTTCCAAGTTACCACTGGCGAACCCTTGGTAGGCTGAGTCAAATAATACGAGATGGCCCTTATCAGAAATGGCTTTTATAACTTGTTCCCATTCTTTCTTACTTGGATCTAAACCAGTAGGGTTGTGGGCACAGGCATGTAACAAAAAAATAGAACCTTCTTTGGCTGTGTTAATAGTGTTTAAGTATCCTTCAATATCAATAGATTTGGTAGCCGCATCCCAGTAGGGATAAGTGTTAACCTTCAAGCCAATACTCTCAAAGATTTGGTTGTGGTTAGCCCAGGTTGGCTTGGAGACATAGATGTCATGGGAACCGGCGTAGAATTGCTTTAAAAACGCACCGGCCAAGTGTAAGGCACCAGTACCACTCAAGGATTGTTGACTGACAACTCTTCCCTCGGTTAACGCAGGAGAATTATTACCCAAGATAATTTTAGCGCTTTCCTTCAAAAATGGCTCAAACCCAGTTATGGATAAATACTCGTGGTTATAACCTTCAGACTGGATTAATTCAGCTTCTGCCTTTCTGACGGATGGTAAGATCCATGGCTTGCCGTTATTGTCCCTATATGCCCCGATACCTAAATCAACCTTATCTTTACGGGAGTCTTCGTTGTACCTGGCTTTCAAGCCAAATAATGGATCTGGTGGTAATTCTGTAAGATTATTGAAGAATTGTGCCATTGTATACTATGATAACCGTTGGTAATTATGGTGTTATATTTATGGTTAGCGGCAGCATTTATATACGCTACTTTTCAGCGAAGAGGGGAATGTGATAGTCATGTGATCAATAACTCGCGCTACTGGAGTTAAAGCCGAACGGTTATACAAAACGAATAGAGTATGTAGTATTTTTGGGGATGTATATATGATGGATTTAGGGGCAGGTATAGACACAGATCTATACGACGGCTCTAACTTCAAAAAATCTCCTCAAGTAGTAAATTTGGAAGAGCGAGTTAGCGGCAACAACAATGATTTGGAACACAGACCACCATTTAACTCTAGAGTTTGTGGATTCGGCAGTATTTCTGTGGGTTCTTTCTCTGATAACTAAGTAGCTTTGTTCTGCTCTGACATCGCTGGTTAATTGGCTCATTCTCTGGATAGCGTAGTCTAAAGTATCGGATTTAGGATCATTGACATCGATGTACACAATACCGTGGACGTTGAAAGATACATCAATGTCGACTCTGTTGGATCTTTCGTTGGAGAAACAGTATTGGTACTTACCAGATGAAGTGGCCTTGAGTGTTTCATCGCTGTGGTCCATGGATTGTCTCTGCAAAACGACGTTTCCGCTTGGAGCAATTATCTATAATGTTAGTAAAAACCATTCCGGTGGGGCACTAGGCATATTCCAGCTTCTTTCAACCTGAAATCAGTATAATTGCTAGTATACGTACATGAAAGTCAACGGAGTGTTGCTCAGCACTCCCTGGGTCTCTAGATCCTGCTTGGAAACTAATGGCTAATTCATCATTAGTGTTTAAGTTCTCGTAGAAACAGCGCTTTCCACCTGGAGGTAACAACACATTGTGGGCATTTACTGCCGCAAATATAGACAAAAGGAAGGTGAAAATAAAAAACTTCATCCCAGAAACCTTATTGTTTGAAGTTGTTTAATGTTTAAGACAAACTGATGTTTTGAAATGTTTAACTTTGATCTTCAGGCTTTTTAACACGCGTCCATAGAGATTTTTTGAGAAATGTGCACTACTGGAGATTTTCGAGGTTTCGATATTTAGCAGCTAACTGAGGTCCCAGAATTGGAGTTGGGAAGCAAGCCCTGATAGACACTAGTAGAAATAAATATATATGCATTAAATATAAATATCTAAGTACAATTTTAGGATATGAGAATTCACGAACTATATATCAGCTTTGGTATGAGTTTTAGCTATGATTTCAGCATTGGCTTTGGCTTTAGATATGGTTCTGGTTCTGGTTCGATTTTGGCTTCAACTTTAGAATTGTTTTGTTTTATGTTGGTTTTATTTGGTTTTGGTTTTGGCTTTATTTTATAATTTGGGTTTCCGATTACAAAGGTTTCATTATTTCGTCATACAACATTTTTTTCAATTCCTCTATGCTAAGCTCATCCTTTTTCCTATCAAAGTCGAAGAAATCCTCTGGGATCTTTTCACTCACAGGCTCATCATTTGGATCGTGATATAATTTAAGGTATGGATGACATAAAGCATCATCAACGGTGATACGTTTGGCTGGGTTGAAAATAAGGAGTCTCTCCAACAAATCGATTGCCAATGGGTTCACATCGGGGTTGCTTTTGAAAAGATTTTGGAATGGAACTTTCTTGCAGAATGGAAGTGACCTAATATATTCCCTGGCTCTCTTAGACTTGATATTGTAGTAATCCTCCATATTTGGAGTACCTAATACTTCCATAATCAACCATAACTGGTTGTGGTAATCTCTTCCTGGGAATAATGGTCTTCCAGTTAACATTTCTGCCAAAATACACCCAACAGACCATACATCAATGGCAGTGGTGTATTCCTGGAATGTCAACATGATTTCTGGTGCCCTGTACCATCTTGTGGCCACGTACTCTGTCATAAAGCCAAAATTATCTTCACTTGATGCTATAGATCTTGCCAATCCAAAATCACAGATCTTCAAATCACAATTAGAGTTTAAGAGTAAATTAGATGGTTTCAAATCTCTATGGAGAACGTTAGCGGAATGCATCGCCTTAAGTGCCCGCAACGTTTGGTATATGAAGTATTGAATATGATCATCACTCAACTTCTGTGTTCTGATGACTCGATGCAAATCCGTTTCCATAAGTTCCTGGATTAAATATATTTCATTAAACGACTCGTAATTTAAAGGTCTTTGGATGGCCAAAATGCTAATTATGTTTTCATGGTTGAAATGTTTTAATAACTTGAGTTCTCTCAATGTACGAAGACAAAGCATGCTTCTTTCGAAAGGTTCTATCTTTTTGATTGCAACTTTCTGTTGTGTAGGTTTATGTAATGCTGAACACACTATACCATATGCCCCTTCACCCACGATTTCGAGGATTTGATAATGGTTAGATACATTGAATGAAACCTGTCTAGATTGATTCGGATCGACATTCATGATTGTCTTGTTGGATTTCTCTTACTTCTCTTGAAAATACCACTTGTTTATAAATATTACCCACCTTGTTCGCTCAATCAGAGTCATTGTTTCAGAAGAAAATTCCATACTGCGCGATCTAACACAATAAAATTTGAAACATTATGATTAAACTATTACAAATTTGTTCATTATATCCATATATAAAAACGTTACTACCCATATATAAGACCAATCGCATGAATGGGTTGAACGATTAGCTACACTCTTGGTTGTTGTTCAATTTTTTTTTTTCACTTTTACTTGTAATATTTTTTTTAATATTACAGCATGCGTTGATCACTTCTTTCTACCGAATAATCCTTTCTTCTTTTTACCTTCTGGTCTCAAGGAGGTGGCACTGTAGTTTCCTGCTTGATAAACACCTTGTTGTTCGCCTGAGTTAAAATTTATCACCGGTCTTTCAAAGCCATTTTCACCAACTTGATTGCTTCTTTCACCGGCCAAATTGTAATATGAAAAGTCCTCGTGGAAACCCCATCCCAAACGTGGAGTCTCGAGTTGATCTCTGTAGTTCAAATCACCAGTAATGGCATATTCAAAGCTTCTGATGGTGTCGAGTGGTCTTTCGTTTCTGGCTCTTGTTGGGTTGGAAATATCAGCCTGAACAATTTGGGTGCCAAATACATCCTTGATGTCACCTGAACCTTCACTTAAGTAACTTGGTCTTCTGTGCTCGCCCGCATGATGTGCTGCTTGTTCAAAAGGCTGTGCTTCGTTCACAGCAGTCAAAATAGGATCGTGTACGTTTGCTGTGTGAATTTTGAAGTTTACTTGATCCTGGGCGCTGATTTCACCACCCTCATACTTTTCCTTGCCTGATTTTGATCTGAAAATAGCCATGTTGTTTCTATGTGATGCTAGTGTGTTATAATAAACTGGTTAACTATAATATTTGTTGTAAATTTTCTATCCTTAAAATAATAACTCCGCCTTTGTGTCTAGTTATTCTAATACTGTCCTCTTTTTCTAATTTCCGTATGTTCTAAAAAGCTAACTTTGTTCTTGAAAAAGTTTACACGGCTCGAAATATATTAGAATACAAATGAATAATTACTACTGTTTATAATTTACATATATATATTATTTATGGAGGGATATAAGCATATAATAAATTTGGTTGACGTTGGGAGCCCGGGTATGAACTGACAATCCATTTTATTCAAGCACCAGTAATTACAGGCTATGCTAGAACGGGGGAAAAGATGAGATCTTCCGCAATTACATTAGGAATCCGATGCTCGATGCGAGGCTTGTGACAGTAGAAATGGATAGAAGAGACATAGCATGGCCCATTTTAGTGGGGCAAATGCCAACGTTAACCCATCGCACTAATCTGTTCTGGAACTGAGATAGATCAAATTACCACAGCATCGAAGAACCCTTTTGACGCTACCTGATGTAAGTACCAAATATACATATTACATGCGTAATTCAGAAATGAGTATTGTCCACCCCAGAATTCCCGAGGTGCGGATACGACTGACCGGTGTAAGGCTTATTGATGTTGATTGAGCAAGACTTAATCATAACAACTATCCGATATAGTGTAACGGCTAGCACGGTTCGCTTTCACCGAGCAGACCCGGGTTCGACTCCCGGTATCGGAATGTTTTTTTTTGTTTTTAAATATGTCTCTTCATCAACCATATCTGCTGAAATGTCCAAAATGATACTCTTCTATTCTTAATGCTAAAATTGTTTTGCTAGAATAATTTGTACGCGTCATGTTTACTGTCGGAGATTAGAATGTTATTTAAAGTTAAGGTTTAGGACTTTATATGCTATGTCGCAAGGAGTATGGCAATTGCTTAGTCTGGCTAGTGTTTGTATGTAGTCTTGAATGCAGGCTGTACCCGGATCCGCGCAAAAAATAATTAAATCCTGCAGAATGTTAAGTTGATAGCCCACCAAACGAATTTCGCTTCGGTCACTGCTCGGTGGGTTGCAAAATTATAGCCACTTGTGTGGCCAGGCTATGCGGGTTGGTATAATGAAATTCACCTTGTGTTCAATCCATAAAATCGTGATAATAAAATTTTGAATTTTCAACCATTGAAATAATTATAATAAATTGCAAACCCCTTCGTATTTTATTATTCCCGAATTATTTTAAATTCAAAATTTTTATATTTAGATTTACACATTCTTTCCAATTCTTTACATAGTTCTACATCTGAGAAAGTACAATGTACATTGCAAATCATATACTATCGCACATACTGCAAAATGATCTATTGAATTTTTAATATAGACTTTGGTTCATACTTATTGTGCATTAGTTCATCCCGTTTTGTTCTTTGAATATGTCCCAAGACTTGTTTAATGTTATGAAGGCACCTTGACAAAGCATCTTATCTTCGATATCTAAATTACATGACTTATCCGGGTGTATGTTACTGATAACCTTCATATAATTGATCTTAACCTTCTTGGGTAACATTAAATCATTCATAGATAACTTTTTAGTAGTAAGGAAAGGAAATCCAAGTCTTTCAGGAAGAATAGTAGGCAATGCTAGTAATAAGCTTCTGATATTATCCTCCTTACCATTGGACCATTGATTTAGTTTTTCTTGTGTAGCATCGTGCAATTCAAATTTTCTCTTCTCTTCTACCTTTGCTTTGTCATCTCTTTCTCTCAACTTGAAAAGATTTTCATTTTTAAGTGCTGATGTAGTGGTGCTTCTAGCTGATGCCGGTCCAGCGGTTTGAGGTTTTGGTTTTGGTTTTGGTGCCTGCTTTGGTGGTGGATTGCAAATGTTATTAACTCTTCTCTTACCGTCCATGATCTTTTTATCATTTGCACCCAATTGGATAAGCTCGACATAATCATTCAAACTCTCTTCAAATGATTCCAACATTTCTAAACTTTCAGCCCTTCTCGACAATAACTTAATATACCATACCTTTACAGGCTTATCTCCAATCTGCACATTCGCATTGCTCAAGTCAGCTTTATCTATGAGTTCAAGACCAGCGTCACAATGCTCCTTAGCTTTCTTGTAATCACCCAACTTGATATAATTGATAGATACATTAGAATTCATAATTACTCTTAATTCGTGTTTTGGTGGCAAAGCGTCTAACGCTCTTAGATAATATTTAAGAGCGTTGTCATAATCTCCGTTTGTGAATAATTCAGTGGCACGTTGTTTAGATGTGGTATAATCAGATTTTTGAAACTCATTTAATGGCGTGGCAATGGTCCTTCCAGAAGGTCTTGTTCTTCTCCTCGAGGAAGATACATATATTGGCTCGGAATTGATTCCAGATTTCTTGAATCTTTCTGATCTAGAAGCCAGTTCATTCAAACCAAGTAAATCAACTTCTGGAGTTTCTGGTTTGGGTTCCTGTCTAGGTGGCAGTGGCCTTGCATTCAGTTGTGTAGTTTTTTGTGATTTTTGATGGGAAGATGAAGAAAATGATGATGATGAAGATGATGATGATGATGATGATGATGAAGGAACTGGAGAATTAGAATGCGTGCGAGACGGTTCATTAGATGGAATATTTGGAGGCACTTGTTGAGGAGATTCCCTTCTTGGAACAGGTGAGTTTCTACTAGAAGATATAGATTCTTTGGCCATTTGCTTCCAATTGTTATATCTTACTTTCGCCTTTTCTTTATCTTTCTCCTTTTGTACTCTCATGAATTCGTTTATTGAAGCTCTATTAATGTTTTCTTCATCTGAACCATAATCTTCAGCACCTTCATCTTTATACTTCTTCTCGATTGCATCTGCTTTATATCGGTGTTGAGATCTCATCCACGCAGGCATATTTGGATCTGTTGGGTCTGATAACCCTTCTTGATATTGTTTAATATTCTTGATGACAGTATCCTTAGACTTGTTCAAGAAAAACGATGCCTTGTTAAAGAAATCACTAGATAAATCATTCAATTTGGCACCTATGTCACCATTATTTGGCAGACGATGTTGGCTTTGGGTTCTCTGTGAGCTTCTTTGCGAATTCTTTGGGTTTCCTTTATTCATCACATGGTTAACGCATTCTTGTAAATCTGGACCAACCTTCAGAATAGCTTCGTTAGCATCGTCTACAGAAAATCCAATATCAATCAATTCAGCTAATACATGATCTTTTTTGGTTATTGAATTGACCGAAGCAGTAGAATTGTTGACACTAGACCTTTCAGAAGGAAATGAAGCTGGTTTCTTTGTTTCTTCTTCCAGTACGCGGACTTCGTTCACAGGCTCAGGTTTCTGTGCTGCTTCGTGATAAGCATCAGTGAAATTATCGTCCAAAAGTGATCCTGTACTCTCGCCCACACCATCATTCATATTAGGAGTTCTAGAAAGAGTTTCTGGTTTTTTTGAAGCTGATAAATTAAATATATCAAATGGATCATTAGGCGACATCTTGTTTTCTGTTGATGTCAGCTGCATCTGGGGAGTCACACTACGGACAGATCCAGCTCCAGAATTGGTATTAGAAACATCAGATCCTGATAAAAAGTCCAAATTTGACCAGCTATTATAGCTGCCACCAGCGATATTTCCCTCATTCTTCTTTTCAGAGGATTTGGTTACTGCTTGCCTCTCCTGTAATGATAACTTGTTAGTATTAGTATTACCACCTGGATTTGCTGTTTGGAAGAGATCCGCAAAAATATCTTTTTTAGGCGGAGCCATTGCTGGTATCCACTTCTATGTATATATTGTGTATAAGCTTGTAAGTCTTAGTCTGTAGAGCCTAATCGACTGATACGTGATCACTACAATTTAACTATGAACGTAGCATGTCTGATATTAAACAAATGGCGTGCGCTCACCAAATGTGCGGTGCCAGAATTTTTTTCATGAGCTCATCTGAAAGATATGATAGAGTAATAGTTTCAACTGTTGACGTTATATATATAATAGGAAGAATACAAGATGCATTTAATGTACACATTAGGAGAAGACGGTAAGAGAATCTATACCTTAAAGAAGACTACCGAAGAAGGTGAAATCACCAAGTCTGCTCACCCAGCTAGATTCTCTCCAGATGACAAGTACTCCAAGCAAAGAGTCACTTTAAAGAAGAGATACGGCTTATTACCAACCCAATAAGGTATTTAATGGAAGATGATGGACATGAGTTGTTTTTTTAGCAGATAGCAGTGTTGCTGCAGTGGTTTGCTACAAGAAACACGATTGGAATCAAGTTGCGTTTTTTTCAACATGGAGAACTCTTAATTACTACGACATATGCCTAATTTCTTCTTTGGCTCTATGCTTTGTCCTATGATAAGGAGAAGAAGTGGCATAATGATATACTAATTTTACTCGATGGTTCGTATTCACATTCATATATTTTGTACTATACAATAAATTATCATGTTTTTTAGAAGAATTCCAGTACATTGTAGTGTAAATCTTATTTCTAAATAGGAGTTGCTTACCTTATTAGAGCCTTCATAATCTACTTAATGCTCTTTTTGTTTAATATTCCTCAAATGATATACAGCATCTTAATCTCAACCCTAGTCATTATAAATTATGTAATTCTATACGTTATTGATGGATTATAGTCTTCATACTGGTTTGGGGGTACTAATGACAAGCCCGTTTATATTGGTTCCTTTTTCTCTCCAGTGGCCTCAAGATTGAATTCAGAATTTCTCAAGTAGCTCTCCCACATTTGAGATAAGATTTCACTGTCAAGATTTCTCTTGTTTATATCCTGTAAGAACTTATTCATGGTAACAAATGATTCGTTAAGGTTTTCCTTCCATATGTTAGTAATGTTCGTGATATAAGTAATGCGTGTTAAACATGAGAACTTATCATTAATGTCAGTCCAGTACAAAAAAAAACTCACCATATTGTTAATTATACGTGATAGCAATGCATTCTGTGCTTGTTCATGAGGGTTCTCCATCGTGGTATATATATACAAAGTGTATTGTTTTGATTAAAAGAGAGTGATAATTTGTGCTTGTTTTGATTTAAATATCAGCGCGAGATTAATTTAATCTACAATTTATAAGCGTATGATATGCTGCTGCCATGGATATAAGTTATAATTCCTTTTTGGAATCATGTGTGAAGAAGGGGAAGATACCCATGTCTTATGTAAGGACGGCGGAGTTTTTACAACTATTGGAGGCTGCTGATATAACCAAAGATGCACCATATGAGGGGCTCTTCTATTCACGAGATGAAGACTTAAATGTCAAATATACACGTGAAGGAGTCCGTTATTACCATGAAGACGAACGGTTGTTCAATAGGGAAAGCGAATCTACTTCTGTGTGCAAACAAGATATCGATTTGGGGACAGGGTATGAAGACTATACTTTTTTCAGCCGTTCGAAGTATACTCATGAAAATGTGAAGGGAACCAAATATGTGGGACTAATTCAACATGAAAAGCAGAAAAATAAGAAGGTGGATGCAGATATGATAGTTTCCCGTCACACATTAATAGATTGCTTGTATGTGTTCTACAATAAGACTCGATTTAATCACTGTGTAGTGTATTCTGATGGTCAGATATTCTTTGAGTCCAGTAGATCAGTCAATTATTCGATAGATCGGGCCACGATGACAGGTTATAATTTTGAAGAACTTGTAACTAAGAATACAATGGAAAGCATCGGAGGCGAATTTAAATTTGAGCCTCCAAAAAATAATGCAGTTAAGTATAATTCGATGATCATGCATAAATTTCCATCCATAAATACAAAGGTTTTGGTTTCGTGTGAGATCGATGCTGTGATAGAAGATCCCGAAAGCTTAAAGATAAAATGTGATAATCTTTTTAATTTTAAAAGAGCTATTCTTGGAAATTATGTGGAATTGAAGACGAGAACAATGCCATCAGTACAAAAAAAAACCTATCTACAATGTTATCTTGCAGGGACCAAGAA
Source organism: Schwanniomyces pseudopolymorphus (assembly GCA_030583345.1). Classification (NCBI taxonomy): domain Eukaryota; kingdom Fungi; phylum Ascomycota; class Pichiomycetes; order Serinales; family Debaryomycetaceae; genus Schwanniomyces; species Schwanniomyces pseudopolymorphus. Next base: position 43,754 of record JAJMIA010000039.1, on the reverse strand, counting down.
TTTAGTAATTGGAATAAAAGATAAAGATTTAATTTTGAAGAAAGTTGTAAAGCATGATTTACTGACCTTCAGTAGTGAAAAGTTTTTCCCTGTAATCTTGAATAAGTGGTTTGCCTTTATTGCACAGTTTATCAAGTTAACAATTAAAAGATTCTCAAAAAGATATAAAAAAGGATTATATAAAATGGTAATATACCCTAATGAGGATATACTTAAGATATACCCATTCAGTTTAAACCAAGAAGAGAAGGACTTAGCTGTAATTCCGAAATTTTTAGATTGGAGAAAGGAATTGAGAAAATCAAAGAGCTCTGGCATTGATGAAATAAATGCAAAATTTGCAGGAATATCTATGTCAAATAACACGAATCAAGAAAAGGGTGAGGAGAAGAAACAAAAGAGAAGTGAAGGAAAGAAGAAAGCAGGAGATTCTAAGGTTACTTCAACCATGCATATTATCACTACATTGAATAGCTTTAGTGAAACAAGTAAGCAAGGAAAAAAATCTCCCAGAAATAAGAGAAGAAATAGAAAAAAGGAGACAGAAGATTCTGACGTTAATTCAATCAAACAGATTATGACAGTAACAAATAGTTCTAGTGAATCATGAAGCAAGAAAGGAAAAATCTCTGACAGAAATATTAGAAAAGAATTTTTTAAAAATGCACTAATATGACCTAGGACTCATCATGCAATTAAGAATATTTCGTCCCTTCTATATCAATTACACAGAACTATTAATAAGAAAATGAATATTTATTTATTTAATGCTCAAACTAACAACTCAACAACTACCACGTAATATAAAATCGGCCACAAGTGGTCTATGATCACTCATATATTTTCCATTAAATTTTGAATGTAGCATACCTCTTCTTTTTAATTTCAAAACTGGATTAACCATTTTCCCGTTTGCTTCACATCCCTTTTGATCAACCTTCAACGTATATTCGGGACAAAATATATAATCAATATTTTGACCTCCCTGTAAAAGGACTTCACCTTCAAATCCTGTTACAGTAGATTTCGTATGACCATATGAAACATCGGTAGCTAACAATTCCAGGTCCGTATAATATTCAGAAATAGCCATATAAGGTTCCTCCGATTTCTCAAAATTAAGATCACCACACAAAAAGGATGGCCATTTATTAATATCTTCCATTCTTCTAGTTAATAATCTTATAGATTGTAGCCTGGAAATTTTTCCTACAGGATCCAAGTGAGTATTAAAAACATTGATATAGTTCCCATTTGCTCTATGTTGAAGTGTAACGTAGGATGCTATTCTCAAGTACAACGCATCCCATCCTTCATTAGCAATTCTTTGATTATTTTCATTTAACCAAATTGTATCATTAAATACCAAATCCCATTCCGATGGTCTATACAATATAGGCACAAATTCTCCAGTTCTTTTTGCATCTATTCTTCCCACGCCATATGCTTTCCATTCTGGATCTTTTGGATCAGAATAGCGATTCAACTCTTTTAAGATATCATCTAACTGAAACTCGTACACCTCTTGTAATGTAACAATAGTGTTTGGCATTGCATTAAATGATATTGAAGAAGCCACTGCCTTATATCTATCAGCCCATTTCAATTCTCCTTCAACTAAATACTCATGTGCTCCGTTTTTTACATTATGAGAATATATTCTGAAGTCTAAATCCTTAATATTTTTGAGATTAAAGGGAATATTAGGAAATGGTCTGCTTTGCATAATTGCTGGTTCACCAGAATTTATATTCTCATCCTCTTTAGTGGTCGTAGATAAATCATCATCCTCGATGGCAGCGGACGTCATTGTATTCCCCTTGATTTCTGGCAGTACTTTCTCGTCTAATGGTTTCAGTCCACTTGTTGATTTAATTTTATCAATCATTTGTAATATCTCTGTATCTATCTTTGTTTTCTCTATCTTCTGGTTATACTGAATCAGCAGTAGCCTTGATTCTTGATCTGGAAATTTGAACGAAGTGATGTTAAATAATATAATTGATGTTATTACCAATGATATAAAGTAAATGTATCTATTTTTACTTCTATTTTGCATGGCTAGTCTCTCCCTAATTAATATTCCACTATTTGATGCTCAAAATTACCCCAGCGTATCCTTAATGGTGTGGTATTTATTTGTCAATGATCAATGGTAAATTTTCTATGACTTCTAATAATCTAAAATATTCTATCCCACAGATCTACTTGATGTTACTTTAATTAAGAATAGTTTTCACTTTAACTAAGAGTAGTTTAATCGTTTCGAAATACTGTTGTATAGAAAACATTACCAATTAATTTATTTGAGTGAGGGAGGGATGCAGAATAATCACCGAGATGATTTATGATTTAGAACATACGGAGCACAATTATATTATGGTAACATAGAGTTTCTTACTAATAATTGACTTTTAGGTTCCATTTTAAATTATATCTTTGAAATTTTAAAACTTTATCTACTCTTTTCATTTGAATATGTTCCAATTTTCTACGAAATGTGGATCTAAGTTCCGTTTCCAATTTGTCTTATTGCTAAATTAGTTTATTATATAAATCGTAATATATATAATTGAACCAAACTAAAGCTGATTGAAACTGGATAAATAAAAATTTGCAATCTTTAATATTTTTGAAAAATAGTAATAAAAGATAAATTTTGTAAGATATAAAAATATATTTAAAAAAATGAATTACTACTAAAAAAGAAAATTTCCTAAAGAAAAAGTTACTTCTATGATCACTATATTTAGAATTAAGGGTAACAACTACCCATAATTTTCTGGCTAGTAATTTGAATCCTACAATTTTAATATAGAAGTATATGATACTAAGGGAGAATATGAATCAATGATAGATAGAATGAACAATTAAGTAGAGTATTAAGAATATATGAAATATTTTATATGAAAATAAATATGGTTTAGTTTATATGGTAGGTATTTTTAATACTTTAATCGATACAACATTTTTTATTTCAAATTCGCTCGGTCTACCTAATTTATACGTTAAAGAACTCATATTTAGAACTATGATTAAAACAAATAGCACACCTTCCTTTTAAGGAAGTTAATACTAGCTAATGTAGATTATTACTCGATTATTACCTCAATTGTATTATTGCACCAAGTCTTTTATCATCATGATGGTCGTTTGACTATTTTGCACCAATTTTTTAGACATCTGTCGCGCAACATATCATTGTATAAAACAATGCATTTTATTCTTAGATAACGTTGGAAAAATAGGCGAATTTCTAGTAGCACTTATAAGTATGGAACATGGAAGTACATTGATGGAACAAGCTATGTATTACGGAAGTAATGCGAGTGAGAAAGTTCTCTACTTAAATTCATACTTTCATACGTTAAAACATTTGGTTTATTTATTTTCATGATAGTTGAGTTGCTTTTTGATATATTTACTAATATGGTTTTTAAGACTATCAATAGGATAATAAGAAAATAAAAATCGAACAAACCTGCTAAAATATTAATACAGAGAAGTATATATAAAGAAAGAATAAGAAAAAAGAAGAAGTAGGAGTACAAGAGAATATATCTTGTCTTAGGAAAAGTAGAGTCCAAGATGTTTAGTTGCAAAATAACGCGGTGGATACTTCTTTAATGACATAAGGTAAGAGAGAAAGGTTTTAGAAGAATGTATGGTATGCTCACAAGTGCATTTTCCAATACTCATTGGTATGAAATTGCATCCAAAATGTCAAATGTAATTAATCTTGTAGCTGGAATAAGCAGTGAGATAGATGAATACAAGAATACATTACAATATAAAAACATTTTTCCATTATAAAAATTTATAATAATAAGGAAACATCAAACATGTCAGTTATTGGTATTGGAATGTAGACATAACGAATTTTAAGAACGTAAAGTAAGAAGAAACTTTAAGGAAACTGGCTTCTCATTAGGCAATTCATATAAATTTCTGTTCTATATACTTTACTGGTAATAGAAAACCTTACATTTCTTGTTGATAAAGGGTATTAGGAACTAATAGGACTCTGCATATCAAATGTGTATTCTTGTATCTTCTTACAGAAGTGTAAGAGATTAGACTCTAAACACCACAAAGTAAAAATCGATATTTCTTAAGCACTTGAATAATAGATAGGAATTCTTTTTCATGGATTGGATAATTTTTCTCAGCTGGTAAAAAGCTCTTGCTAAAATATCCCTTTGAACTTCTTTGTATATTTGTCGTGTTGTTCATGACAGATCCCATAGCATCATCTGATGACCGGTTGTTACAATATACAATTATTCATATTTGGTGTTATTCATATTTGTGTGGATGGAATACTTTCTTCAAACTCTTGAAAGATTCATCTTCCCAGTCTTCTTTTTCATTAGCATGTCTCTGTATTGGTTCTGCAATTATTCGATACTTTGGAACGTGCATCCGGTAATAATTAGTTAATCCAAGGAATCTTTGTGACTCTATAGCCGACTTAAGTATAATTCCATTCACGATTTAAATCGTCTTTTCTGCACTAGGTTTCACTCCTTTTTCAGAAATTATATGTCCCAAAAAACTTATCTCTTTTAAAGCAAATTTACATTTTGCTTCTTGGACTACTTGTTTATTTTTCTTTAATATCTCAAACAACTTTGGATATGTGTTTCATGTTCTTCTAAAGTTTCACTATAGATGAGTATATCATTTACATAGACAACTACAAATTTATTAAGCCATGGTTGCATAAATGTATTCATATATCGTTGAATATAGCTGACACATTGCATCTGGCATAACATTCTACTGATATAACCCAAACTTAGTTCTAAATGAAATTTTAGGGTTTTTTGATTCAGCATAGGTATCTGGTCTGATATATCTTCAATGACAGGAAATGGGTATTTGTCTTTGATTATTTGCTCATTCTACCCACGGTAATCAAAAACACATTCTGAGTTTGTTATCTTTTTTGGGAGCAAAACATATTGGTGTACTATAAGAGCTCATACTGGGCCATATGATCTTCCCCAATTCTTTTACATTAAATACCTCTTGGTATTCTTGTTTCATTTCGTTTTTGAAATGAATTCCTTCATTTCCTGCTGTATTTCTTCCTCTAATTCGGGTTTTAACATCATCCATTCCCAATCTGAATGACGTTCTTTTGACATCATCTCAGCAGACACAAGGTTCATATTTATATCCATATTTAACCTCTTCTTGGTTTGTCAAAACTTTTGCCTGTTTCTTGCCTTTTGCCAGATTACAAGTTTTCCTAACCCTATTTTCTGAATACTTACCTTCTGTATTCACACAAAAAAGTATTATGCCATATTCCTGATGACCTTCTTTCATTGGTGTAGTATTACAGCTTGCTACTCCTACCATACCTTTTGGTATTCATCATAGGATGTTAAGTCTTTAGGAACCCTGAATGTACATTTACTAGAGCAGTTTGTCACAAAATGTCACGTCTGCAACAATTACCGCGAAAGTGTCAAATATGCACAAATTTTTAGTTGCATAAACTTTATTGCAGTGCACAAACAGAATCTTTCATGCTTTTAAAATTGAAATTACATTATAACCACACTAACTGGAACAAATTAATTATGTTCTTATTAGCGATAATATAACAATGAAGAGAGATAAATTATACAAAAACATTACAAAACATATATTCCATAAGAAAGATTACCTTGACGCCAGTCAATACGATTTTGCTAACTTTTCAATTATCAATTTTGATTTTAAAAAGTTGTTTCAAAAAGACAAATATGTCACAAATAAAGACTTGACATTAAAGTTTTTTGGAACCGTGAAGCAAGATTGTTTACCCCGTGTTTATCGAAGTTTTGAGCAGTATATAACAGATGATTATACAAGATGGAAAGTTGCATATATATTCTTCATGGTTATCCCTTTCACTGAATATGAATTTATTGACTCAAGAGGTCATATAATAAACCCATATAAGCTTACCCAAGCGTCTAATAGTGTTGCATCAAAAAATATTCTTACCGCAACATTTTCCGAAATACAATTCAGTGGTAGTGAAATACCACTGCTGCAGTTTGAAAATAACCTTAAAAAGATATTGAATATGAACCTATTTTCTGAGGATAAGTTCACTATTGTTCAAAAAGGAATCATAGTTGAGCGGATGCTTAGACTAGGATTTGCTAATGAACATGAATATATCCATGAAATTCATCGTATAGAAGAAAGTGCATATAGAAATGTATTTAAGGACTTCTTGTTTAAACCGATATGCAGATTTTTGGCAGCGCTATTAGGGATGGAAATACAAATTCAAGAGAAGAATTTTTTTGGACCAACTGGGGTGCAAACTAGAGTACCACATCAAACGAACGATATTTTTCACTCTTATCCAGATATTTGTGCTTATATGGATGGAGGGTTAAAACATTCCCTTGCTATTGTCGAAGTGAAAAAATTACCTTTAATAATAGGCCAGAAAGAAGTAGATTTTAATGAGAAGAAGATGAATAGCTTCATCGTTCAACTTTTAGCAGAAATGCTCTCAGACCATAAAAACAGTGGAATCTTAACTGACTCATATACAGCTATTTTGGTTAGAATTGATCTTGAGAAAGCTCTAGATATTGCGCATGAAAGATCAGATATCTCAGAAGGTCCGAAATATGTTCCACTCGCTTATAAATTAGTAGATTGCCAATCAACAGGTTTGACCTTGATGGGAGCACTTACTTCTTTTATTTATGAAGCATTTGAACTAGACAAACTCAAAACCGAAATAAAATGTTTAGACAGGATTTACAATTATATTCGCATGACTGACGAAGAGTACTTGAACTCTTTGACCAGCTTAGCGATGGAGTTGGAGCCTAGTTATAAACTGCACTGTAAAGAAATGATACAACTTTTGAAATTTTGTAAAAAGAGAATCCAACTTGGTGCATTCAAAGATATAGATGTACAGAGCGGGTTTTATTATAATTCCCAGATATTCAAGGTAAAGCACACAGATGTGGTAAAATTTTTCAAGAAAGGTGAAGGATTAACTAATGATGAGCAGCTTATCGTGAAAGTATTTGATCCTCTTAAATTTAAGAGAGTTCACGGAAGTACTGAAATCTCTAAAGATACGTGTATTAAAACGTGTAGAAGAGCTTATTCATCGGAAAAGGTAGCATATGAAAAATTATCAATGGACAAAAGGTTCAATAGTCTATACATAGAGCAGGATAAAGTATTTGGCGAATTTTACATCGAAGAGCACTATCATGCATTAGGGCCATTTATCATATTAAAGTACATTGATCCTGAACTAAATAAGTTACCAATGGACACAGAAACGTATGAATTAGCTAAATTCCAATTACGAATTATTCATGCAAATAATATATTGCATGGCGATATAGCGCAAAGAAATATTTTGTACTCGAGCAGTGAGAAAAAAGTGTACTTGATTGATTTTGGATATTCTAAATATGATGAAAAACGGAAACAGTCCAGACCCAGTAGTGCTAATCCTGAAGAAATAAAAGCAGAACATAAAGCGTTGTGTGATATTTTTGAACAACCATATCCGGTAAGTGAAGAATGGGACAATTTGGTAAGGCCCTTTAGTCTGGATGAAGAAGTGGGATATTACCCATGGCTGCCTTAGGTTATTAGTTAGCTGTATTGAATATTACGTTTAAATGAATAGCTCTGGTAAATTATGTATATCTTAATTCACTGAATTTACATCAAATACAGATTATACATAAGTAGATCATACTTAATACAATTTGATGATTCTCAATGAAAAATTTAATTAACACCGTGGTAACAGCGAAGAGCCAGATAAGCATTCAGTTATTGGATAATATTAATAATACCTAATTTAATTAATGCTGTTGTCAGGTGAACTTGGTTGCCTATTTACTACATCATTTCTCAATGATAATTTGCATCAATTCAAATCTATATTGCCGATATGGCTGTATACCACATGTGTTTCCTTGTATTTTCTTACAAAAACAAGTTATGGTTGTATAGTGTAGTGGTTATCACTTTCGGTTTTGATCCGAACAACCCCGGTTCGAATCCGGGTACGACCTTTCATTTTTTCAATCTGAAAATTTCTCCATTAGATGTGCATTAAAAATAGTTATTGTCATGTCCATTTTTTTAATTACTGTTACAATAAACTGACAAGTAAACTGATTTCTAAACTTACAATGCCATTATTACTATTATTTTCTCTTTAATCCTGTAATACTATCCCTCCTCTTATTCTCTAGTATCACTGCTTCATAGATAATAAACCTGCTTACATAATCGCAATATACTCATCAAAAATTTTCAATATGCCTTGGATGAGAAGAAGTTAAGTACTTATCATACACAATTAGCGATCTATCTCATTCATAATGTCCGCTGTTATTGGTATTACCTTTGGTAACACATCCTCATCTATTGCAGTTGCCGCAAACGACGGTAAAGTCGACGTTATTGCTAACCCAGACGGTGATCGTTCCATCCCATCTGTTTTATCATACGTTGGTACTGACGAATACCACGGAGCTCAAGCCCAATCTCAATTAATCAGAAATGCTAAGAACACTATTATTAACTTCAGAGATTTTATTGGTAAGAACTTTGACCAAATTGACGCTTCTGTTACCCAATTAGGTGCTCCAGCCATCAAGACCGCTGATGGTAAGGTTGGTTTCGAAATCACCAGAGAAAACGACAAGGTCGAAGTTGTCTCTGTTGAAGAGGCTTCCAAGAGACACTTGCTCCAAATCAAGGCTGCAGCTGAAGATTTTATCGGTAAGTCCATCGAAGGTGTCGTTATTACTGTTCCAACTGACTTCACCGAATCTCAAAGAGCTGAGTTAACCCATATCTCCAACGAAGCCGGCTTAAAGGTTTTACAATTAATCAACGAACCATCTGCTGCTTTATTAGCTCACTTATCTGTCGATGAAGACCGTTTCTTACAAGACAAGATCTACGTTGTTGCTGACTTCGGTGGTATCAGATCTGATGCTGCTGTTATTGCTGTCAGAGGTGGTATTTTAACCATCTTGGCTACTGCTCATGACCACACCTTAGGTGGTGACAAGTTAGACGATTCCTTATCTGAACACTTTGCTAAGGAATTCGAAAAGAAGTACAAGGCCAACCCAAGATCCAACGCCAGATCTTTAGCCAAGTTAAAGAGTGAATCCGTTGTTGTCAAGAAGACCTTATCCAATGTCCAAACCTCTACTTGTTCTATCGAATCATTAGCTGACGGCTTTGACTTCCACACCACTATTAATAGATTAAGATATGAATTAACTGCTAGACAAGTCTTATCTTCCATGACAGGTTTTGTTGAAGGTGTTGTTGCCAAGGCAGGTTTAGAAAACTTAGACATCGATGAGGTCTTATTAGTTGGTGGTTCTTCCCACACTCCAAAGTTGGCCGCTAACGTCTCTTTAATTTTCCCAGAATCCACCACCATTGTTTCCCCAGCTGTTGACTCCAAGGCCATCAACCCATCCGAATTGGTCTGTCGTGGTGCCGCTTTACAAGCTTCATTGATTGAATCTTTTGAAGAAGAAGAAATTAAGGAATCCTTACAACCTGTTGTTGTTAACACCCAACATTTGACCAAGTCTATTGGTATCAAGGACGCCGAAGGTAACTTCCAACCTATCATTGTTGCTGAAACCGCCTACCCAATCAAGAAATCCATTGAAGTCACCAATAGTGACGCTACTGCCGTTCTTGTAGAATTATACGAAGGTAAGAGAACCATCAAGGAAACTGTCATCGAGCCAGAACAAGACTCCGATTCCGAAGACGAATACTCTGACGACGAACCAGAAATCAAGAGAGAAGTTGTCTACGAAGCAGGTGACTTATTATCTGAATTATCTATCAAGGACTTGAAGCCAAACTCCAAGTTAGAAGTCACTCTCAACATCACTCACGACGGTACTTTACACACCTCTATCAGAGAATTGAAGCCTGGTTCTTTCGTTGTTAAGGGTGAAATTAAGTCTGCTTAGAACTCTCTACAATATCATTAACCATAATATATATATATATCTATTTAATATAAAAAGTATCAGAAATGGTCTTCATTAAGTCTCATTCACTAAGGGTCTGAAGGCTTCTAAACGATAGTGACACAAAACCATTTTGATTTAGCGCAACATTTACACTCAAGTTTAATGTTAGGTATAATAAGAGAAGTAGATTAGTGTTGATTCGTACCATGGGAAAGAAGAAACAAGAGATGTCTCAGGTATACAATAACACCAACAATGAGTTTGTTTTCGGTGAAAAAGGTGGTAGAGGTAAACATTTGTCGTCGTTTCTTAAGAACTTGTCGTTAACAAGTAGCCCAAAATCAACCAACAAGACTGATAATTACAAGGAAGTTAACCGTAACATATACGGGAATCTTTCGTACGACCAATCCAAACCTAATAGTAGCGGGACTATCGTTAGTAGTGAGAAATCTCCAATCAGGAGAACTGTATCGGTTGGAGCTTCATTCTCTCACTTGGGTTCCACGCCATCACCAGAACGTATTTCCACGCTGATCAGACCTACACCCTACATGAACTCGAGCCAGTCGAAGATCCTTACCAGCGGAGCTGTAAAGAGCGGAAGACGTTCCCATTCCATGACAAGATATGCCGATCTAGACGACGATTGGGATGCTGATCTAAACGAGGTGGCTACTACTGATAAAAAACCAAACAAAACTGCATCTGATACCAACACGGCTATTAATCTTCAACCTAGCTTGATGATGGACTTGCTCTATCCTGATCTCACAGTTCCTATATCTGTTGACCAGGGACAAACAGATTCGCCCAAGACGTCGTTTCAGGAATCGCTCGACGAGGCTGATTTGCAAGCATCCTTTGAGCTTACCAAATTGAATCAATTGAGCTCGAAGTTTATGAAATTCAGAACCATCTTGACTGGCGATACTAGTATTAACATCCAGGAGCTCAGGAAGATATCGTGGAATGGGATACCCTCAGAATTGAGAGCGGTGTCATGGCAATTGTTATTAGGATATTTGCCAACAAATAGATCTAGACAAATTTCTACGTTAAAAATGAAAAGACAGGGATATTTAGAGGGCATTGATGCTACGTCAATTGACTTTAGTGAAGACAGATCATCAGCGACATCGGGAAACAACTCCAGTAACAGTCGAGAAAAACAATTGTACCACCAAATCAACATCGATGTGAAAAGAACTAATCCTACGATTAAGTTGTACTCGTACCCTGCGGTGCAGCAATCTTTGCGTAAAGTTCTATATTTGTGGGCTGTAAGACACCCCGCTAGCGGATACGTCCAGGGTATAAACGATTTGAGCACACCATTTTTTCAGATCTTCATTGGGAACTATCTTTGGCAGCTCCAGAATAAGGCGGCCAACGAAGACTTGTTTATTCCTGGCATACTTGACGAAAATGACCCACAAGAGCAGGAATTGCTTGCGGATCCAAGACTTATGACCTACAATAGTGATAACTTTGATATTAGTAGAATCTCATCGCGAGTAATGTGCATTATTGAAGCTGACACATATTGGTGTTTAACAAAGCTTCTTGACACGATCACCGACAACTACATCCACCAACAGCCAGGTATCATTCGCCAGGTCAATGAGTTGCGCAATCTTATTTCCAAAATTGATATTGAACTCATACGCCATTTTGATGCCGAAGGCATTGAGTTCATTCAGTTTGCATTTCGGTGGATGAACTGTTTGCTAATGAGAGAATTGGCTATGCCATTTATCATCAGAATGTGGGACACATATTTCAGTGAGACTCCTCTTGGGGCCTATAATTTCCACATTTATGTGTGTGCAGCATTTCTTATCAAGTTCAGCCCTGAGCTCAAGGAGATGGATTTCCAGGGGATTCTTCTCTTTTTGCAAAATCCACCTACGTCCTCATGGAAGGAAAAGGACGTGCAACTTATTCTCAGCGAAGCGTTTATATGGCAGAGTCTCTATAAGAATGCAGGTGCCCATTTGAGATGAAGACACGAGGTTAGATAGTACGAGATTGAATGCGTTAGCATGAGGTGTTGATTCAGCCAAATTCTTGCTAAACTGGGCATAAGTGCTTTTAATGCGATAAGCTCTGAAAATAGTTACTTTTAATTCAGAGATATTCTATTTGATCACGAAGATGAGCTCCTTTTCATATTGCAAAAACCAAAATATGCATACAGCATTCATATTACTATAACAAAATGCTACTTTACCATAAGAACCTTCATAACCTGATTTAATGCTAAAATACCGTATGTTCATCAATTCAGAATCCCACACCGATCGCCCTGCCACCCATAATCATTCACATTAGCAAATGTTCTTCTACACGAATCTCTCGCCTCATTCTGAGCTACCTATGTAAACTACGTAATTAATTACCATTAATACACCACCATCCGTTTTCCATATTTCACCAAAAGTGCTCTAAACGTGCTCTGAATGTGCTCTGAAAGCCCCCTAAAAACCTCCAATGCTCTCCAATACCACTCAAAAGTTCCATTAATGTACCACTGCTCTAGGTCTCCGATGCTGATATCATACATCTCAGCTAGCCCATCCTACACACCATCCATTGCATCTTGTGTGCAACCCCGAGTCATCATCACGATTAAATTTCGCAATCTCAATAATTAGATCTCATAATCATCCAAGTGACTCGAGCATTAATTACATAGTAATATTAATGATTACAGTAATTTTTCACTCGTACAACGTGGGTTATATATAAATATACAACGATTTATTACCAATAGACTTTTCATATTTAGATTGCTAGGCATAAATTTCAACAATAATGGCTTCTACTAGTTCTACTACTCAATCAAAGCCCGCAGGAAGAACCATCTTAGCTTCAACAATCGCTAAGGATTACATCCAAGAAATCACCGCCAAAGTCAGCGAATTGGATTTCAAGCCTCAACTCATCGGATTCCTTGCTAATGACGACCCAGCGGCCAGAATGTACGCTGAATGGACTGGAAAAACGTGTGAGTCCCTAGGCTTCGACTATAGACTTGTGCAAGTGGACAAAAATGACCTTGAATCCCAGTTGATCAAGGCAAACAGAGACGACGCTGTCAACGGGATCATGGTGTATTTCCCCGTATTTGGTGACAAACAGGACCAATATATACAACAATTGATTGCTCCTGAAAAGGACGTGGAGGGGTTGAACTTCTTGTACTACCACAACTTGTACCACAACGTCAGATTCTTAGACCCGCCTAACAACGAACAAAAGTGCATCTTGCCATGCACCCCGTTGGCCATGGTCAAGATCCTCGAGTACTTGGGTGTGTACAACACCTTATTGCATTACGGAAACAGGTTGTATGGAAAGAAGATCCTCGTTGTCAACAGATCAGAGATTGTGGGCAGGCCCTTAGCAGCTCTTTTGGCAAATGACGGTGCCACTGTCTACTCTGTCGATATCAACAATATCCAGCAATTCACTAGAGGTAACGACTTGCTGGAACAAAGACACAAGGTCATTGACTTGGACCCTGAGCAACATTCTCTCGAGTCACTTACTCCACAATGTGATGTTATCATTACCGGTGTCCCATCTGAAAACTACAAGTTCCCTACACAACACATCTCCAATGGTACGATAGTCATCAACTTCTCCAGTGCTAAGAACTTTGATGATTCTGTTAAACAAAGGGCTGGGTTGTATGTGCCATCCATTGGAAAGGTCACCATTGCCATGTTATTGCGTAACCTTCTCAGATTGATCGACAACAATCGCATCAGAACATCAAAGACGCAAGTATAGGTTCTTTCTACACACGTTTCCAGGCTTCTACAAGCCATTACAACGTATCTTAACACCCTTTCCATCTCTTCGAAGCTCACAGTGAACTGAAATTTTCCAAAAAAAAAAAAAAAAAACGATCACGTGTAATACAGCACGTGACAGAGCAGAGGTATCGAGTCAAAATTTTTATATGACTCTAGTAACTAAAGGCTTTGAGTATTACAGATAAACAACGACAGAAACACAAGTCATATAGTGTATTATTAGGTTTTAACTAGGTGATATTTTACGACAATCGTGCTAAGAATACAATAAGGTGCAAAAGAAAAAAAAAAGAGTCTATCAAACGGTGATAATTACAGTTTTATATATTCTCTGTACGTAAATCAATTCTTATTCCTATTCCAATAGCATATTATAATAACATGGCGAGTACCAATAACGAAGACGTGAAAAACAGAAGAGTGGTGCAAATAGATCCGTTAGCAATTACAGAGTCACTAGGGTTTCAGACTTTTCGAAGAGATGGCCGTAAGCCGTGGACTAAGGAAGAAGATGGAGAGTTGACAAAGGTGATAACAGCATTGCATCCCGACCAGATCAAGAGCATTCAACCAGACATGGTAAAATGGGACCTTATAGCGCAAAAAATCTCGCCAAATGGCATACGAAAACCAAAGGATTGTCGTAAACGATGGTGCAATTCGCTCGACCCCAACTTGAAGAAGGGGAAATGGACAAAGGAAGAAGATGAACAGTTGATAAAAGCGTACGATAAGTACGGGGCTTCGTGGCAGCGTGTTTCGAATGATATTGTGGGGAGAACTGATGATCAATGTGCCAAAAGATACATAGAGGTGCTTGATCCCGAGACCAAGGATAGGCTCAAGCCCTGGGACCACGACGAGGATCTCTTGTTGATTAGACAAGTCAAGACACACGGCACCAAATGGAGGACCATTGCCGGTCAGATCAAGGGAAGACCATCGTTGACATGCCGTAACAGATGGAGAAAGCTTGTCACGGACGTTGTGCGTGGTAAAGCCGATCTTATCATCAAGAAAGAAGTTGATCTTATTACAAATGGGAATTTCAAATTGATTGAAAACTACGGGAAAAAGAGCAATAGCAAAAATACCAGCGAAGACTCGATAATATCAGATACACCGGCATCGACTCCATCAAACGAGTATTTGCCTGCTCATTCCATAAGTGAGCCAAAGACAGTAGGTGACAAACGGGCTATGGCAACACAGCCAGTAGTGTCGACGACGTCCTTTTCAGGGGCTTCGAAAATGGCTGCTCCACAGGTTGCAAAAAAATCTCCAGCATTGAGCAAACCACTGAACAGCGAAATTGAATGGAAATACACATTGGAAGATAACGGACGGGGCGAAAGTTATCCACACCAAGTTTTATTCAACGACCAAAATGGTGGCGCCATCAAGAATAAGGAATTGGCGCAATATTTAATATCATACGCCAAAAATTTTGGATTAGAGATTACAGTACACCAGCATATTCATCATCATTATTCTCCTCAAAACGCAACACATCCACAACAAGATTACAACTATCAGTCTTATCTGAGTTTGGCGTCGCCGTTCAATATCTTGAACAACGATTTCAACCTGGGTGCTTCTCCTCTGCCAGAAATTATCAATAATAACTCTGCATATTATCTCGAGCCAGAAACTCAGCTCAACAGATTCCAGCATTTCAACTACTTGCCACCGCTTACCGATGTGCCAAAGTTGAATTCTTCGAACTCATCACCATCAAACAGCGCCTCAACCCACCACCACCACCATCACCACCACCACCACCATCATGGAGAAAACGATAAACCCACCAAAATAGATAATGCAAATAATGGTGTAGTTAACAAGGAATCTGATTTGGCAAAGCTCTTAAACCAGAACCACAATAATGCCAATAGCAACGGACACGGGCTTGAGAAGTCGAAAACTCCCATTTCAAAGGACGCCACGCCGCCCTCCAACTCGTTGACACCGCTCACACAGGCAGTGGAAATAGCGGCTGCAGTCGAGGCCAATATATCGAAAAAGAGATACATCTCAGACGAACAAAACAGCATGAATAAAAAAAAACGTCAGGACCCTGTCGACGAGGAAGACGAGGGCATGGATTTCTTCGAAACGATGAGAAACTTGACGGATTTTGCCAATAAATCACAGTCGCAACAGGTATCAAAGAAGTACCCGCTCTCTCAATTCCAAGATGGCCGTCCAGACCAGGCCCAGACCCAATCCCAAGAGAAACCATCGCATCCAGGAAGAAATCCTCCTAAACCAGTGTCCCAACACCATCCATTGCATTACTCCTCGGGAAGCACTACACCACACGCCTATTCCTCCTCTAAAATGCCCATTCAAGACACCATCAGCGAAGAAGAACTCGATGAAGAAATGATGAATTCATACGGTATCTTCTACAACGTATACACTAGAGAAGGCTCCAATAATCCTGAAAATGCCACACAGCATCTGAATGTCTACGACAACTCTATAGATTGGTTTGGTTCCATACCGTTCAATCCTTCTTGAATATATAGATCTATATATATATATAATGCTAATTTCGTCATCATTAAGTATAGCCATTTTATATAGTGTGCGATTCTCTTACACAAATCAGAAAATAAATCAAAGCTTCTTAAGATTATCAACCAGATTCTTTTTTTCTTTAACAATATATTAGAAAGAGTGGGAACTTAGATGAACAGTTTGTTACTGTAGACAAGGTCCACTATAATAGCGTTAATTCGACATAAAATTGATATGTCTTACTATGAAACTAATCAACCTTTAAGTAGAGTTTATGGTGAGCAAAACACCGCCAGATCTGAGGCAAAACAGACCAGAAACACCGCTAAAGACGAAACTAACAGATACTATTTGAAGCTAATCAACGAACAGTTCAGATCGTTGCAGTTGGACCATTCATTAAGGCTGAAATCGATTTTTGATCTCATCGATTATTGTGAATCTATGTATGAGAAGCTGTCACAACTCGTGAACAGCCACGAGGGTCTCCAGTGCTATATTAAGGGCTATCTTGTGTTCAACTACTCGATAAACAGCTTTATAATGTTGCATTTTGGCGGTTTTGACAAATTCATTGAGTCCAGTGAACATGACTTCATCATATATCTCAACGTGTTTGCATTCTATAACACTGATCATATAATTAAGAGCAATTCGTATTCTGTATCTACAATATTATTGAGGAAATGGATGCTAGAGTACTTGGTGTCTAGAGACTTGTTGAGTTTCGATGTCAATGAATTGTACGAATGGCTATATCAATACATAGCCTATCTCAAGGAGAAGGAAAAGGATGAACTTGACGATATTAGTGCCGCTAGAAGTGAGCCATACAATGCCAGTGACACAGACTTTATTGAAAACTACATTGATGAAAAGGTGGCCAAGAAGAATGGGCCGATACCGAAATCAAAGAAGAACTTTAATCTTTCTTCAGATATGAGGAATCATGGCGTAGACGATAATAGTGACCAAGAATCTTTCTTACTATCTCCAGACTCTGACCTGTTTCATAATTTTAGAGACAGATTCCCATCAATTTCGCTGAGACATCGAAACAGTATCAATCTGGCAGAATCGATTGACGACTATGTACATCCCACCAATGTCTCTGGATCATCGCTTCTGCATGCAAATTTTAGCTCTAATGGTAATGTACAAAAGGGAATACCATTATACGTGCCACCGCCTAGTACTTCACCACCTCCACCGCCGCCTCCAGAGCACATGTCGAATGTTATTCCATATCCTATAGAGGAAAATACAAAAGCCCCAAAACCTAAAGACATACCTTATCCTGTTAACAGCATTTCAATACCAAACTCACTTCCAGTGAAAAGCGATTCACATTTAGTGCTCAACGGATCGAATAAAGATCCAGCAAGAAAGGAAATTAGATATGAACGTTCACCAGAATTGATTCCTGACCCTCGGAATAGTTCTAATAGATACGAAAAGATGAATAATAACGGCACTTTTAGTCATGAAAATACTATATCAATTAATGGAGTCCCACTGGTTAATGGTACATCGCCTGCTGGACTTTATAAGCAACTTCCGCAAAATTATCCTCACCAACTGCTTCCTTATAACAATCAGTATATTCATTCTTCTGTAACCATGGTATCACACTCACAACCACATGCGCAGCCGCCATTGCATCTACAACAGGTACCCCAGCATAAGGGACCATCTGTTGTTCCTTTACAATCAAACAAATCATTGAATTCGTTTGTTCCGAAGACCATGGAAGAGCGTAAAGTAGAGTTCGTAAGAAGAAATATGAATAAAGGCGAATACGTGAAGCAACTTGGTATTTGTGGATTGCGTAATTTCGGTTCTACATGTTATATAAATCTGACAATTCAATTATTATTTGGGTTGAGCTACTTCAAATCTGTTTTTATAAATAATGAATTTCGTCATTTTATTAGAAATCCAAAATTCGTTGCGTTATACGAACAACTGAGGACATCAAAAGATTCAGCATTATTATCGGATGCAATAGGCGGTCTATTGAAAGTTTTTGAAGATCATGGAAGTGCATCTATTGCGCCAACTAAGTTTTTGAGGATTACATCTTTACTCAAAAAGGATTTCAATATTCCTTATGAACAACAAGATTCACAGGAGTTTTTACTCTTTCTTTTAGATAGATTGCATGATGAACTTTCGAGCAAGAATAGTTCTGAGAATATTCTGAGTACTCTTGATGACTATGTTCTTAAATGGAATATTAATGTTAGCATGAAGGATAAAGAGGAATACTTAAAATGGTACGAAGCACTTATCAAACATGAAGGTACATCCCCAATACATGATCTTTTCCAAGGGCATGTACAAAATAAGCTTACATGTTATAAATGTAACCACGAATCAATAACTTATTCTCCATTTACTATATTATCGTTGCCAATTCCTAACACAAACAGTGCAACAGTAAATTTGGCAGACTGTCTAAAATACTACACACAAGATGAGGTCCTTAGTGGCGACAATGCTTGGAATTGTCCAAAGTGCACCAAAAAGGATGATGGCCATGCTCTTGATAACCATCCTGTATTCAACAATAAAAAGTCAGGACTTTTAAGATTTAGCAAAAGAAGTAAATCTCCGTCAAAAGAAAAACCAAGGAATATTCCTACTAAAAATGACTCGATATCAATAAAAAAGTTAACATACATTAAACTACCCCAAATTATGTTGATTCATCTTTCAAGATTTTCAATGTATAATTTGGAGCATAAATTAAATACCAACATTCAATATCCATTACAGTTGACCTTCAATAATAATGATCATCAGATCATGTATAAACTATCAGGTATTATCAACCATTATGGTACTCTTAAGAGTGGTCATTACACTTCAATGGTGAATAAGGCCAGTAGTAAGCCTTACGAGGATCCTATTGATACACTAAATAATCCATTTTGGTGTTTATTTGATGATGATAATGTTAAGGTTGATTTGTCCAATGGAGACAACACGGATCCCCGTCATAAGGAACTTCATTCCAAAGATGTTTATGTCTTATGTTATGAAAGAATTTAGATTAGAATCATCGTAATATACGCTTCGTAATTGCATTTATTTTTTTTACTTTTTGTAATTTGAATTCATTCATCTTACCATCGGAATCGCTATCACTGTCACTTGCGTTACTAAATGCATTATTTATCTTTACCTTACTGTTCTTTCCCTTGAGTGTCATTTTAATAGGGCCCAACGGAGCCACAGACTCTTCTGTTTTATTAGCTGGTTTAGTCCTTTCGAATTCATCTAGTTGCTGTTTACCCTTTTCTATTTTGTCATTTAATATCTTCATTGCAATTTCTTCTTCGCTCTTCAAGTTCTTCTGTTTCTTTTGTAACTCCTGTTGTTTTTGATATGCTTCAGTGTCAATATAGCTCACCTCAAGATTAAACTCAGATTCAGCCGATTCATCATCTTGATACACTCTTACCAAGCCTTTATTACCTAAAAACTTCACAAACGAAGTTAGAGAAGTCCATTTTGTGGAATTCATGTGGATATGGTTTTGATCATTAAGAATATACTCTTGGTAGAACTTATTAGCATTTATTTTCTTGGTTCCATGGTTCATTTTCAACAACCTTAAGAAGTCTTTTGTGAAATTTTCAGAATACGATTCAATTACTGTTTTTCCCTGACCGTTTTCACTAATATCCTTTATTCTTCCTTGATGACTAGGAGAACTTAGATGGTTCTTGAACCCGTTAGCATCTCTGCATTGTTTTTCACACAACTGACAATAAAATTTCAATTTCTGTAATCCTGCTGCCTTTAGTTTCTTAGACTGATACTTTGCGCTACCAATTTCAGCTCTTGCCATAGTAATATGTTTATAATGAGTAGGTTGTGAAAGAGATGGAGTATTTAATTTTTTTTGCGATTTCAAATAAATATATTAACTACTAGCTCAGTGAAAAATTATGTTCAAAGTGAATTCACACCAATACCAGCGACAAATATTCGGTATTAGAAACATAATAAACATATCCAGTAGCAGATATTACACATTACCACCAAGAAAGTCGTATAATGCAAATAGAACAGCATTAGAGCTATACTTGAGCAGGATACCTTCAGCACCTAAATACTTTGGAGGAGTTACTCTATTGGCTTATTCGTTAATACACCTCCATCCCAACGTTATTGTTACTTTGGGGCCTCCTATTGCACTAGGAAGTTATGTTTTATACAAGAGATGGCTGAGAAAACAACGGAATTTACAAATTTCCAAGGTTATTCCTTCTAATAAAGCTGAGTTCCAGGAAACTGACGATAGAATCAGAATTAACGCATATGACGAAACAGATATATACAATGTACTCAATGGGATGGAAAATCAGTACGATCATTTTAAAAGACAAGTTGTGGAAGTGGCAGAAAGAAAAGTCATCGATCATGTCATGTTGCACACTCAGACTCGAGATACTAACATCTCTTTGTTCATTGACGAAAACCAACAAGTATCTGTCAACGTCGATGAAAACGAAATAGAAACATTCATTAGATCTAGGGTGAATATTCCTTCTTCGTTTATCAGCGAGGAAGAAATCAATCATATCGACGACGAGAAAACGGAAGTAGACTTCATTAAGTTTTCTATTCCATTTTATTCAAATAAAGACATTAAGACCAGAAAGAGAATGGGAATCATGGAAATATATTTATTAGAAATACCATCAGATGCCCAAGAAGCGAAAAACCCATATCTTGATTTCAAAATGTTCATTGAAATTACGCCATATGGCCGTTTAACCAGTTCACCTACCCTAACAATAAGACATTCGGTTAGCCATGGAATCTACAAAAGTAAGGTTTTACAGGACTCCATGAAAAAGAAGAAGAGCGATGAAAAACAAGAAGATGGTGAAGAAGAAATTACCATCGATATAAATAATTAAATAGTCCTTGTTGATGATATTCAATATAATGTACATATATACTATCTAGTGTCTTAAGTATTTCTTATAAGAATCAGAAAAGTTGCCGAATTGATAATCGTAACACCCACTAGATTCTTTGATGGACTCTAAGCCAGTCAATGATGCTTGTATATCATGAACTCTTTTAGATGTAGCTGGATGCGTCGAAAAGAATTCCAGTAATAACCCCTGTCTTACGTTACTGGAGTTCTTTAAATCCTCTTCGTATTGGTTCATTCTGTTCCAAAAATGAACTGCTTCCTTAACGTTGAAACACAGTCTTGCCATCAATTCACACCCAATACGATCAGCCTCTGACTCCATCTCTCTAGAAGCTGGCATTCTTATCAACCCTTCGATTATCAAGTCATTAAACCAGCTGATTCCGGTCAAAGAATACAAAGCTGTGGATAATATTATGTAAAATGGCTGTTTTGATAACTGTTCAGATGAATGATGCGCCAATTGATGTGACAATTCGTGTGAGAGGACGGTGGCTAATCCATCATCATTCTTACATATTGGTAATATAGATGAAAAGATAAAAATTTTACCATTAGGTAAAATAAATGCGTTTGGAGGAACTTGTCTGGGATCCACTTTGATGATGTGAATTTGCCAGCCCAAGGACTCCAAATGGTTTCTCTGTTTAGCATCCGTAGGATCAAACGACGACGATATAACCACACTTAGCAATTTATTCATAATTGTACCAATTTTGCCATACAATGGGTCATTTGTTGGGACTATTTGGTTCTGATATTGGTACATTATTTGTCTGTATGAATAGTCACCAATCTTTTTTTCTAACCAATATGGGATCCAAATAAACCTTAATCTCTTGGAAAACGGAGCTTCATCCAAGTTATATACATAGAATCCCAACAATCCAGCTCCAACGTATGCTGTACGACGATTATAGAGAAGAGCAGTGAGATCGAAACCTGATTTTGCATTATTAAATCTTTTATAAGTAGAATAAAATCTTATATTCTGGGACTCTTTGAACGAACCACCATAGTTAAAGTGTGTATTAGTTCTCTTGATACCACCAAGCAACAGAGACAGCAATCTTTTAAACATGTTTACTGGATATTCTTCTAAGCAAAGCTCGATTTTTCAGAAATTAATTTGCCAGTGAAATTTGGTCGATACCAAAAAGAACACTACTATCATTTGATAAGGTGATTACAAAACGTACAAGTGGAAATTAACCGTTAATAGACATAAAAAATTATATAAATAAGTTGATACTTAAACTAATAATAGAACTAAATAATTTTAATATAATTCTAGCGTTGATAGGGCTAAAATTACACAATGGCCATGTGCATAGCTTATATTCGAAGTGAATACCAAGAAGCTGTAGTGGTCTTCATGACATCTTACTTTTTATAATATCATTCATCTTCAAATGGAGATTCTAAGGACAAGGTCTCGACTCTACGTAAATCTATACTTCTTTTAGGTTCGATGAACTCATTCAAGTTCGTTGCCGCAGAGCTAGAAGACAACTTTGACTCCTCATGAGGAGCAGCGTTGGCATATTGACTATAGGGATGTCTTTCGTCTTTTTCATCAAATGTATAATGGTCGTTCATAGCGTTCTCTTGGACCAAGTTGTTAATGATATCATTGCTGGAGTTTGTGGATAATGAGAACAGCTTTTGCTTCAAACCAAAACTTGCTGTTCTAGAAGGTAATTTTTCAAAGAAAGCAGGAGTGTTGAGCTTTTTGGCTAAGTGCTCGAGCGACTTATCATTGGAGGTGCTCTGGGTGCCTAAGGAGACAGAACTATCTTGATGTACAGGGGCAGATGGTGGCACCATATCTGTAAGTGCACTTGATGACTGTTGTGACTGTTGTGCTTGCTCTGGAAGCATAGGGATGAATGAGTCGTAGAAGTCATACGACGATGGTGTTCTCTTTTGGAGTTTATCGACAACTCTAGTTGATGAGGTGGATTCTGTGGATGTCATGGAGGGTTTTTCAACAAATTCGTCAGCAGGCTGTGTTTTGGCTGTATCTGGAGGACCATTGGACGGTTTATGGAGTTCTTCTTGGAACTTGCTGAACAGCTGATCATCCCTGAGCTCAACATCGAGCTCTGTTTCTTTATCTTCTTGCTTTAGACGTCTGTGGTTTCTAGTCCATATCGCCAACAACAATAACAATATGACACCCACGGGAATACCTATAGATAGTCCCACTGTAGTTCCCTGCGACAGCAGCATTAGTAGTTAGTTTTTATCGAGGTTTGGGCTAGCGAATGACAATGTGAAACTTATCGAAGGTGAAATTACAAAATTTAGCGAACGTATGATTCCACTGTAAACAACTAGTTTTCTCTTCTCGGCTTCCACACTATAAGGCAATAGCAAGATTCGATAAATATTAGTTCACAGCTTTGATCTGGAGCTTCTATACTAAGAACAATTTTTAATCTGGATTAGTTTTTTGATATTGCGAATCAGGTAACTTCCGGAATACCACCAACCGGAAATATCCCCGAATGTGTCACAATAGTCGTCAATCAGGGGCCAACACCATCGGATATCACAGTTAGACATACGGACTTTAAAAAACAATTGACCGGTCAGCCTCAGGCGGATATTATCGGTCTACCCGACCACCGGGTGGAGTCTATATTTATCACAGGCCTCGTATATGAGCCAGGGTGTCACCGGAACTGTGTGGGATTGTTTATATCCGACTTAGACTCGAGGTAGCTGGTGGACTCTTCTAAAACGTTTGCTTCATACCTATATTTGCAATATATACAAGATTATAAACAGTAATTATAGTAAGGACATATATGTCTAGATGTCGAATTTGATGTTAGGGTCATTTCTCAAGTCATGGGACTCGCCGTTGGCTTCCAAAAGAAAATGCTCAACGTTGAATGGCAGGGCCTTGTTCTCTCTGTAGGCCTTCAATTTTAATGTAGCTGTGCCGTTAGAACCACGCACATCGAAACTGATGTCTATGTTACCTCTTGCCGTGTTCAATGGACCCCAGATCCATGGCCACGAGCTCTTGAAGTCGATGTCCTCTCCCAATACTGATTTGGAAATGGCAGATCTTCTCAAGAAGTAAAGTGATGAATTGATGATAGGCGACCTGGTCTTTTCGTAATTGAAGATAATGGCACAAGAAACTGTGACACCGATAGCATATACCCAGAAATAACGTTTTTCTTGTCTCTTAGCTGCAAATGGGTCTGGGAGTTCTCTGTCCACGGTAATAGGACGTTTCTTGATGATGACATTTTCTGCGTTTCTAGCTATAGTTGTGGTTTGGAAGTTTCTTGTTCTGAGCATGCGACTATGCACTGACGGCAAGCGTCTTAAATAGCCTCTAGATAACATCTTTTATCGTTATATATCGTAGTTAATCGAGTGATGCCAGTAGGAATGTTGAAATTTATTGATGAGAAATAAGTTACACAAAAATCCTTGAGAATCATCAGCTTAATCAAGTATATTCTTGTTGTAATCATACCATACTAATAATCGATTTATTGCATTCACTTAAACATGTCTTCAGTATCGGGAGCATGTCTGGTATCCAAGATATCAGGAATGGTGTATATCAGAGAGGATTTGACGCCGCTGACTTTGGAATGGAAGGCTATCGACCAGCTGAAAACTATCAGCATTCCATTGAATACGTTGGTCAACTTAAAGGCTACCAAGGAAGGAGCGCCGAAGATGATGTTGAAAGTAATTTACAGTAGTGACGGAGAAGAAAAACACTTGAATTTGGCATTCAACAATAGACCTACGATGAACAATATTAAAGAATCGCTACTGACGATCGTAGCCAGACTGAAGACGGTAATCAAGGATACACCGGCACCATCGACACCTGGAACACCTAGTGCCAGCGCTACACCTGTTCCTGGGTCATCTTCGGGAAATGATCTCACTTTCAGCGATCCTGGCACGTTAACAGATGCCAATTTATTGAAAAATTTGGCCTTGCAACAAAAATTATTGATGGAAGATAAAAACCTTAGAAACATATTCACCCAATCGGTCATCAATTACAAACTATCGCCTAGTGTTTTTTGGTCTACAAGATTGAGTCGATTGCGAACATTTGCATTAACAATTTCTCAGCATAAAGGACCGTATAATGTATTATCCACAATCAAGCCAGTAGCATCTTCTGATAATCAAGTTAATGTCAATGTTACTAGAGATACGATAAACGAAATCTTTGATACCTATCCTATTATCAGAAAGGCATTTGATGACTTGGTTCCGGTGAAATTTCAGGAAGGTGAGTTTTGGTCAAGATTTTTCAATTCCAAGCTTTTCAGAAGATTAAGAGGTGACAAGATTAACAGCACTAGTGACCGTGGTGATGTGATTCTTGATAAGTATTTGTATGTGGATCAGGACTTTTTAGAGAGAGGTGAATCAGAAAATAATGATCAGTCCAATGAAGCGATAAAGGTGAATAAATTTATTGACATCGAAGGGAATCAACAAGACAATTCCCAAAAATTGGGAAATATGCCCGATCTCACTATGAGATATAATACAGAAGATGCAAACAAGCTAAACCCAGCAATAAATATTGCCACGAGAGGTGCTAAAAATACCAACACCGGTCAAGAAAACGAAATGATCATTTTAATGAAAAATATGAATAAGCTTTCTTCCAAAATGGTCCACATGAGCAGAGATGATGCTCTGGGATTTGCACATCCCGGGAATACTGAGGAAGAGATGAGGGAGTATGGGGAAGAATTGGATTTGCATGATTTGAATGACGTTCGAGACTTAAAATTCATAAAGTTGGACATTAATACTGTCGTCGAGCATGGAAATAATGAAATTGTGGATTCAAGTACTACTGATTCATCTGACCTTACAAGCTTTCTCAGGGAAAGTATATTTGGGTCCCAAAATATAACTCTTGATGATACGTATGAATCGAGGAAACCCGAAATTGAGAAGACTTCCAGTGATTTATTAATGTTAGTGAGACATAATTTCAGACAATTCAGAATGTCAAATATAAAAAATGGCTCAAGCAATAATGAAAACTTAATCCCAGAAGCAACAATTCAGGAAATAATCAAGTTTAATATTACTATAGTCGAATTGTTATCACATTTTTGGAAGTTATACTTAAATGGTAACAATCCTGGACAATTGAGAAAAATATTTACCAGTTTAAGAAACTGTAAGAGTGGGTTATCAACTTTAAAAGATAAAATCAAACAAATATTTAACGACTCTACTATTATTGCAGAGAATACAAAATTGAAAGATAAGTTAGTTAAAGAATTGCATTCATGTTTTAGTCCTATGGAAATTGGAGTTAATAAGGCATGTGAAGACTACGTCAAGGCCGTTAAACTAGCCCAGGGCGAAGGAAAACCAGATTTTAATGAAAATGGTAAAAGAGCATTAGAACAATAAGTTTCCATTATAGTTATGAAATTAAATATAGAGTAAATAGTTATAGCAAACATCTTATTGTAAACCATTTGAAACTGTCTAATCCTTTTATTATAGGGTCGTTGTATGTTAAACTCGATATCAATACTCCACTGAGTGCATTTTTGATGGACCCTATCAAATCTATTTGAAAGTGGTCGTCATCCTGACGACTTATAATGATGAAAAGCTCCTCTATTCCAAGTTCATCTGTGATCAAATTGGCCAACTCGACCACTAAATATATCAAATTACTCTTAGACTGTCTAAATAAACCCATTAGCTTACTATCAAAAATAAGATATACCTTCCCATCGTTGATAATACCATGAGCTACCTGCACTCCATGCACTAGGATTACTAGCGACTTGTCGTAGTCCTTATTAAGATTTTCACTAACCTGGAAATCGATCTTAGATAAATCTCCTTTCTGAATAGCATCGTCAAAGACACCACTTGGTCCCTAAAGCCTTGTAACTAAGTTCCATTAAATAGTCTTCATTACGATTAGAAAGAATAAAAACTTGGGCATTAATGTTTTCCATGGAGAGATTCATAATGGTCTTAGTCTTGAAATGTGTCTATGTAGCGTGGATGTGTCAATATTGTTATGACAATAAGATTTATTTGATAACAGAAATATTTTGAAATCGACAATCGGTTTGAAACCATCTCATTGAAAAATTCAAACTTTTTTTAAAGAAATTATTTCAGTCTGCAAAACCAAATGGCTAAGAAGAGTATGTGTAGTTATATATGGGATATTACCTATGAATGGTCTGTGGAAATAGTTATACTAACAAAAATTAGTTTCAAAACATAGTAGGGCTGCCAGAAGAGGTCTCATCAGCGATGAGGGTGAGGCTAAGGACTTGAAAAATGTTCCTAAGCCAGAAGTAGATGATGTTAAAAAGTCAATCATCAGAACTACCATCAAGAACGAAAACTTGTTGGCCAAAAAGATGGAAAATCAAAGAATTAAAAAGGCAAATAAGAAGAAAACCACTAACTTGAAAAGTAAGGTTGAGAGATCCACCAAACTAGTTGGGGTATTATCGACTAAAATAGAGCAAAGTATTGCCAGAGCCAAGTTTGTACAGTCTCAAAGAAAGGCCGGGTGGGATAAAATCAACAGCAGTATCTCCATTTCCAACAACATGGTCGAATCCAATGAGCCAGAGGAAAAGACCGATGGACAATTAGAAAAGGAAGCAGAAGACGAATATGTTAACCAATTTTTCGAAGACAAAAAGCCAGAACCAAAGCAACCATCCAACATCCTGGCTTCCACAAATAGATTTGCTCTTTTGGAGGAAGAAGAATCTTAATCTTTGATTAAACATATTTCTTGCATTTACAATCACTTATATATAATTTTTTCAGTAAAAAAAAAAGTCAAAAAACAATGAATTCATTACATTATGGGGGTATTTGCTTTATTAGATTGGTATATAGAGTCTATTATTAGTGTAATAAAGGTATATTAGGTTTATATATAAGCGTAGACATCTGGTGGAGTCCACGCATTCATAAATTTTTCAGATCTATAATTTCTTACAGCCACTTATTGATAACACTTATTCAAATATATGAAGTTAATTGAAGTAATTTTAGGTACTATAGTAACATTTACAGCTTTGGTGCAATGTGAAGATGCTACTCATCCAGAATATGTGCCATTTGATTCGTCAAATTTGGCAGAATCTTCATTCTTTGAGCAGTTTATCGGTGATAGCCTTGAGGAGATTGGGTGGAAAATATCACACTCAGAGAAAGACGAAAAGTTTGCTTATTTGGGTGAATGGAGCTTGGAAGAAGCACATGTATATCCAGGCTACA
This sequence comes from Schwanniomyces pseudopolymorphus, assembly GCA_030583345.1. NCBI lineage: Eukaryota > Fungi > Ascomycota > Pichiomycetes > Serinales > Debaryomycetaceae > Schwanniomyces > Schwanniomyces pseudopolymorphus. The sequence goes on along the minus strand of JAJMIA010000039.1, from coordinate 15,144 downwards.
AGAATGACAAGGGTTTGGTGTTGAAGAACGAATCAACGCATCATGCTATCTCCCACAAATTGAGACAACCCTTTAACAATACAGGCCAAGATTTGGTATTACAATATGAAGTGAAGTTGCAAGATGGATTGAAGTGTGGTGGTGCTTATATTAAGCTTTTAAGTAACAATTTTGAAGAGCTTGGAGAGTTTAGTGATGCAACGCCGTATGAGATTATGTTTGGTCCCGATGTATGCGGTTCCAACAACAAAATCCACTTGATCATAAACAGAAAGAACCCTATATCTGGTGAATACGAAGAGAAGCACTTGACCACCAGTCCAATGTCACCAACAAACAGAATCTCTACGTTATATACATTAATCTTGAGAAAAAATCAACAATTTGAAATCAGAATTGACGGTGATGTGGTGAAAGCTGGTGATTTACTCAAACCTAGATTGTTTGAGCCGGAGTTCAACCCACCTAAAGAGATTATAGATGAATTTGATATGAAACCATTTGACTGGGAAGATCAACAATATATCATTGATAGAACTGCCAAAAAGCCAGAGGGATATGATCTTAAGTATTTGGCACTTAGAGTTCCTGATCCAAATGCACAAAAACCAGAAGATTGGGATGAATCTGAACCAGAATTTATTGCTGACCCAGAAGCAAGAAAGCCTGAAGACTGGGATGACTCTATCGAATGGACTGCCCCACAAATTGAAAATCCTAAATGTGCCATTAGTGGGTGTGGTAAATGGAAGCGTCCTACAATTCCTAATAGCGATTATAAGGGTCCATGGATTCCTCCAAGAACCCCAAATCCCAAATACAAAGGTGAATGGAAACCTAGGTCAATCTTAAACCCAAATTATTACGTCGATGATACCCCTTCAAATATCGAATTGGTAAGTGGCTTGGGCTTTGAATTATGGAGTATAGATAAGAACATTCTTTTCAACAATATTTATCTTGGACATTCAATCGAGGAAGCCGAAATCATCGGTAATACCACATTCCTCCCGAAGATTGAATTAGAATTTGCCGACTTTGAAATAAATAAACCTAAGCCTGCTAAAGGTCCAGTTGCACCACCTCCTACATTTGATGAATTATTTGACACAGGCGCCGATTCTGTTTCATCATTAGATGTTTTTATGAGATTTTTGAAATATACAATGGATAGAAATATCGGATACTATGTAAGATTAGTAAGAGCCACTGTTCAAGATCATTTCAAATCTGTCACAAGGTACTACATTGATTTTTCAGCTAATCCTGTTGGTGTTATTAAAGCTGACACTACTTCGTTTATATTGCATTGTTTGGGATTCATTTTCTTCTTTACTATCATATTTGGTGTATTGAATGTCTTACTTGTAATGATCTTTGGCTCTGCTTCACAATCTGCACAACCTGCTGAAACTACAGGACCAGTTTCAAAGGTGGAACTGCAAGACGATATAACAGAAGAGGAAGTTATAGATCTTATTAAGAATAAGAAGTCGTCCGAAGCGCTGAAATCTACAGCATTAAAATCCCTGTCTTCATCTAGACGTAGGGCCTGATACTGTATATCCGCAATAAGGAGACCAAATTTCAGGTTGGTATTTATAGAAAAACCATGTGTGATATCACAATTTAAAAAATAAGAAAGCATACTCGATTTTTTTCTTATATAGAATAAACCTGTATGTGTATAGTACCTCTCATTGTATTAATCCTTACACTGGACATCTGCTACCTTCCACGAGTACCTAGTAATTAATTGCTGCAATCGCAACCATTTTTGTGTCACGTCCTTAAGGAGCTTTTCTCCACGTTTTGGCAGAGGTTCCTATATAATAAAAGAGTAGATTCTTTCTTTTCTAAAAAAACATCTTGTCCCATCGTTAGGATGTCAGATTTACAGGAATCAACACCTCTACTTCAAGGGAAATCAATAAGAAGGAGAAAACCTATTAAATTTTTAAGCGCCGCTATAATTTTACTAGCAATCGGAGCGTTTGTGATCTCATTGACTAAATCAGGATTTTTGACATCAATACATACTGCTATGCCTTCCTTAGGTAAGACTTTGAAGCTTAGGGTATATACCAACAATATTAGATATGATAATCATAATCCTGAGGAGCATGAAAAAAGATGGCATAAGAGAAAGCAGCAGGTCACAGCCTCGATCAACTTCAATACTGATCCAGGATATGCCAATGTTGTTTGTTTACAAGAAGTGTTGCATAACCAGTTAGAAGACATCTTGTTTAACTTGAACAACGAAGATACTACTAATGACTGGACTTATTTTGGTGTGGGGAGAACTGACGGGAAGACTGCTGGGGAGTATGCGCCTATTCTTTACAAACACGATGAATGGCTCCTTATTGATAACAGGACCTTCTGGTTAAGTGAAACTCCTGCAAAGCCTAGCAGAGGTTGGGATGCTGTATTGGAAAGGATCGTTACCATGGTAACTCTCCAATCAAAGGAGAACCCTTTGATTAAATTGAATTTTTTTAATACCCATTTTGACCATAGAGGTAAGGAAGCAAGGAAATATTCCTCTAGGTTGATTATCAACAAAATGAGAAATTATAATCCGTATCCGTCCTTTTTATGTGGTGACTTCAACACAGAACCAACCGCTGCGCCATATAAGATTTTGACAGAAGCCGGCTTTAAAGATAGCAGAGTGTTGATTGATGACTTGCATAAATATGGCCATGAAGCGACGTTCACTGGATTTGACCATACACAACAAGCTACAAGTATTATTGATTATATATGGGCTCCTTATTTTGCTAAGAATGGAAACAAATTGACGTCTATTGAAGAAGTTTCAGATATCAATTACTATGACTCAGATAATCATGAAAAATACAACATAGAAATTAAAAGTTTTGGTGTTTTGGAAAATTATTTCCTTGGATATCACTTTTCAGATCACAGACCAGTTTCTGCCGATTTTGAAGTTTCTTATCCCTTTCCCATTTAATGGTTAAGTTTTATACCTCTAAATATACAAATATTCATAAATATTCATTACCAAAGAAAATGGATCATGTCTATCCACTACAAGGTTAGAAATATTCAATGAAATGTAAAGGTAGCAAGAGTAAAATAAACGAAAAGTACCATATATCAGTTGGGTATATTAATATTATTCCTACTTAATCGTAAAGAACTTAGAGTCGTTACTTTAAAATTCAAGGATTCAATATATTCGGAAATATCTTTAAATTCTTAAAAGATCATATATTGTATTGAATATATTATAGAAACTTAAAAGAATATAAATTAGCAGCTTATCTTCAAACAAGATAAAATATGAAAGAAAAAGACTTATACAGAAGGGATTATGTTTTCAGGCGTGATATATCACTGCCATTGAATATAAACCTCCAAAATACACATGGTGGAAAATGCGATTATTTGATTTTCAGTCTTATCAAGCCAATCCTACCCTCGCCACTTTACATGTAGTATATCTTTTTTTTATTATGTGGTTAATATTCATTTTACTAGAATAACTTATATCGTCGTACTTAAGAGAATGTAGCTTACAGATTAATTATATGGCATTGCATCTTGTAAACATTGGTAGTTGCAAAATTTTGATGTCTCGTTAAGATTCTCGATACGACATTTGTCGTAGATCCAATCTAGATCTGGGGAAATTTTATGAGTGTTCCTATTAATAAAATTTAGATATATATATATATATATATATATATACTCTTAGGAATGGGAGGTAATAGGGGAAGTACTAGGTGGGATCATACCAGTACAAACAACTATGTTAGCAAAACGTCAAAGCCACCGAGAAGAAAGTATACAACCCCGTGCGATAGGTGTGCTATTAGAAAGAAGAAATGTGATAACGGCTTTCCTTGTACGAGATGTAAACGGCGAAAGGTGGAATGTACCTTACACAGATTCGAAAAGCCCCAAGAAACAAATATAGCCGAAGAAACTGAGACTGTTGAATCAAATGAAACCAGTGAAGAGGAAAATAATCCTAAAATTGAAACATTAGGTACTGCGAAGCAAATCATTCCACTCGATATGTTAATGCCATTATTGCAAGTGTATAAAGTTTTTTTCTATGGAAACTGGCCCATTTTACCAGTTAATACTTTAATGGAAAGGTTAAGGAAGCTAAACCCTACGAAATTATCCATAGCATCGGATGAAAATATTTTTTGTTATTCGTTGAGTTGTGCAGTTGCTGGAGCCATTTCCAGTCATTTAACATTTTTGAATTCTGAAAATCCTATTAACTTAAATTTGGAAATCAGACCCATTCAATTTATAAATGAATCAATTAGAACAAGAAACTTGTTGAATTATAGAGCATTGCCTAATCTTGATAATGTGATGACTTCTTACTTCTTATTTATATGCTATGTTTGCATGGATGGTGGCGTGACAACAGGACTTGTTTACATGAAAGAATCTATTACTTTTACACAATTGTTAAAATTGCATGATCCCAATATATATAAGTCTAAAACCCCTAATGAAATCCATACATTGACAAAAATCTATTACATGTTATTGATATCAGAGAGATTTATGTGTATTGAAGAAAACTTACCGGTTACTTTAGAGTCATCCATCCCATTGCCTACATTGGATGAGGAAGAATATCCACAATTCTTGCTTGGATTTATAGAATTACTTAAAGCTTTCTCAATTCCAAGCAGAAGCATTTTTGATAATTTAGTAAACTACTATACGAGTAACGTACAGGAGTATGATAATCGTAATGGACTAAGTCTAAATAAAAGTTTAATTACAAATATTCAGAACCAGCTTAACAATATTAAAATACAATTTGCCTCTGGAGAAACGCAATCGATGAATGTAATCATTTCGAAACATTGGATGAGAGCGTTAGTGTGGAACATAAGTCTAAAAAATGCTCTCTTAAATCCTGATATTCGAACTTCCCGGGAGCTGTGTTTATCATTGACGTATCCCATTCAAGTTGCAGTTGACTTTTTAGAAGATACTAAAAATCTATCCGCATTTGCTTTTGAATCAAATGGACCTGGTACTTGTGTAAAATTATTGGAAATTGCTCATGGAATTGCTGAGTCAATTAATTGGTCGAATAATCTAAATGATCTTAATATTTTGATATCCATTTTTGATTTGGTATCTCGTTTTAAAAGTGATATTTCAATGCCACAGACAATCTATTTAAAAATTCAAAATATCATTTTTATGAAATCATCACCATTACCTATAACAAACATTAGTATGATCCCGCATGCAAACAATGAAGAAAATAAAATTGAAAGTATATATGATAGTTTTGATACAACTTTTCAAATTCCTTCATTATTTAATTCTCCAAGGTTTCACAATATTGTTGAAATTAGTCAAATACATGACTTTGGGATTCAATTAAATGAATTAAACCCAGGTGTTGATTATGGTTCTACTGACTTTGAAGATGTGCCAGAAGAATACGAAGACAATTCAATTGTGCCACTAATTGAATATTAATTAATCATTATAATTCTGGGTTACTTGAATCTTCTAATGAGGGCATTTAGAAGATTGAAATAATAATAAATAGTTTGTCAAAATATTTTGATTAATGTATAAATTTTAAACAATTTATAACTTATAATATTTCGATTAATACAAATTACAAAATTTGATGAAAGTATATAATTCGCTAGGACAGAAATACACATTAATATCTATATACGAATTTCTTAAGCTAAAAATAGGTTGGGCATCTTTTTGAAGTAACTGATGCAATATAAGAGCGTTGCATTATTAATAGTGAATAATATGTATAGCTATTTAACTAAATAGTCTGCCGAAGTATATATATCAGAGAAATTCTACGTTAGATACTAGCCAGGAAATTTTATAATGTGATTTACAATAATTAAAGAATGCTACAGCTGCTACTTTCTTTTGAGCTCCCATCTTTAATCCAAATTCTGAAATCTTCCCCAGGTATTTCATTACCTGTAACAAAATAAGGTACAAACTCACATTTGCATCCATCTAATGTAGTTTGTAAACTAATATATTCAGCATCGCAATACTTGGTTCGTTTCTCTTCAAATAAGGAATTCTCTGTGATTCTAATCCTATCTAATGGCGTTTTCCCCTTTATTCCAGAATTTTGCAAAGCATATACAAAAGGCCCTCTTTCTACTGCCAAATGTTCAGAGTTTGCCTTAACATTGATATCAGGCTTGACTATCTTAACTGGAATATCAAAAGTTATCGTAATTGTTTCTTTCCATTTCTTTGGCTCAAATGTAATATAGCCATCAATTACTCTATAATCGGCATTGGAGCAAGTAAAGTCACTATCTGGCTCCCTAATAGAAAGTGCCATGGGTTCAGATGAACTAATATCCACTTCAATAAACCCTTCAAATGGATACTTAGTTTTTAAATTGAATTTGTATTTACCCTTGACTTCGGCATCAACTCCGATAAATAAATTTGCAACAATTTTTTTATCTGATACTAATAGCGAATATTTCTCTAGACTACTGAACAACCTTGCTACATTGGGAGGACAGCAACTAACACTAAACCAGCTTTGTCTTTTTAAACCACCACTTCCAACAATTGGCTGATTATAAAAATAAGATTCCCCTTTAATACTGACACCACCCAAGACATTGTTATATAAAGCTCGTTCCATTACTTTCGCAACTTCCTTGTCTAAATTTTCTTGTAACATTTTCTCACATAAGAAAATTAGGCCAATGGATGCACATGTTTCGGAATATCCATCCCATCTTAAGTCGTAGTCTTCTCCGAATCCTTCCCAACGACTAATGGAACCAATACCCCCGTGGATATAGAACTTTTTGTCTATCATATTTCTGAAAAGCCTTTGGACAGCTTCTTTGAGTGAGCTATCATTTTTCATAGTAGCTAGTGCTTGTACAGCAGTTAAGTAATAAACAGCTCTAACTGAATGGCCCTTTACTTCTGACAACTCTCTGATTTGTCGATCTGCTTGAAAATACCAATAGCTTCTAGGTTCTGGCCATGCTGAGTCAAAATGAACACCTTCCATGTGGTCATAATCTCCCTCGGGTTTATATTTATCAGGATCTAATCCTCTTTCTCTAGCCTGCTGGTCATAAAACTCACCGTTGTTATAACCTCTCTGCTCTATGAAATAATTTAAAAGATCCATATATTGTTTTTTAGGATCAATTTCGATCAATTTCACTAAAGCTAATTCGATTTCTTGGTGGCCGGGATATCCATGCATTTTGTTATCCTCTGCTCCAAATAATGTAATAATATGATCAATATAGCGACAAAGACAATTGAGTAATTTTTTAGAACCAGTAATTTGATAATGTGCTATTGCAGCCTCCATTAGATGACCAGCACAATAAAGTTCATGTTCCTCAGCAACATTTTTGAACTTACCATCAGGCTTAACCTGAGAAAAATAACTATTAAGATAACCATCTGGTTCTTGTGCCTTTATAATCATATTCGCTGCTTTTTCTATCCAATCGTGATATAGTTTGTGTTTTTCATCTCCCTCTTCAGTATATTTCGCAGCATAACATACCGCTTCTAAAAATTTAGCGATATCCGAATCCCAAAATATATGTGGAACCACTCCTTCTTTCCAGTTAAAATCAACAAAATCCCATCTTCCAGTCTCATGTAATTGATTATACATTGATGGTAACGTGTTGTCGGTGACGGTCTTTATTCGTTGACTCCAAAAATTGTCGTTTATCCTGGTCATGTTTGAAGATCGAAATACTTTTGGATTTTTTAATTAATAAGAATCTCAACTCACATTTAATTTGCTTATATATCTATGTTTATATAGCTTGTGTGCGCTTGCACCATCACAATATATTTCGTAAGCTCCAGAAATTCCCATAGTGGTGGAGTTTATCAATTCGGATTCCCTTTTTGGATTCCGATATGGATTGCATAGATTTCCTAATTTAGATTACGACATTAGTAACCCAATAATGACTAAAGTGGTGCGTTATTTCAGGTTCTTATCTCGTAAATGTAGACTATGGTTGCTTAGAGATGACGCCCTATACCATATCTGGAATGAACTATAGTATAAATTGCATTAATATAATGTACCTAATGCGGAAACCCTATAGAAGATCAAATAGAGTTTGTGATACTTTACAGTATACATAGACATTAAACGTTAAACAATCATATTAACTATATACTCCGATTAAATTCAAAAGTAATGAAGAAAACTATCAAGCTATTTGAAGATGCTCTTCCTTTTCACCTTCAATAACATAGGTCGCAAATTTTTTTGCAGGAATTCCCTTTTCAAATAGAATATCCAATTCCTCGTATGTCCTATCTTTTGTTTCTGGTAATCTAAAATAAGCCCATAAAAATGTAAGAAATGCTGTTCCGCACCATATAAACGAAGTCCTTCCCTTAAGGTTCAAATTACCTGGATTTATAAAGTATGGTTCCACCACTTGGGCCACCAACTGCACAATATTGTAAGCATTTCTCCCAATAGCAATTGTTTGTGCCCTCAATCTGGTGCTGGAAACCTCACTAGTAATTGTATATGCCAAAGGAGCTAACGATAAAACAAAAGATACTACCCAACAAAATGTGAAAGCTACTTGGGCCCAACCAACTGTAGGATTTGAATCAGCAGGGGTTTGCATGATACCAATCAAAAGCAAAAAGAGAGTCATAAAAAATATACCTGTTACATATATAGTTCGACGACCAAATCTTCCTGCTAAGAACCACGAAGTAAAAGTTCCTACCCATGCAAGAGCAGTTATGCCAAGATTTAAATCATATGTTTGCATACTGTCTAATCCAACCTGGGAAAAGAAGTAAGAAGGAGAATAAGCAAAATTGTTTCCGCCAAATACCTGACCAGCAATTGATATACAAGCGATTTCTGTTCTTCTTCTGTTACTTCCTTTGAAACATTCAACATATGATCTCCAGCCTTTGTAGCGATCATCTAAGCTTTCGGATTGCTTTTTTTCTAAATCATTAGTGTAAATCATAAGATTTACTTTTTGCTTAGCTTTGTGTTGGATTCTTTTGTTAGACAACCTTTTAATTACTTTCTCTGCATCTTCGAATCTTCCATTACGCACTAACCAGTATGGAGAATCAGGAGCAAAAACAGTTAATACAAATAATGGCGGAATCCATACCCATTGTATAGCAAATGGAAGTCTGTATGACCATTCTGTTGTATTATTAAGCATGGATCTTAACACACCGGCTGCTACAAGTTGTCCTGTAGCCCAACACATCATGACGAATGCTGATAAAAACCCACGAAGTGGTAAAGGTGCTATTTCAGAAGCATAGATTAATCCAATCACTGAAAAGAATCCCCAAGGAAACCCATTCAAAATTTGACCAACTAGAAGCATTTCAATATTCTTTGCAAAGACAGTAATAAAAATGAATGCAGCCATAAACACTAAATTAACTAAAATAATCTTCCTGTGTCCAAATTTCTCCACTAGAACCCCATTAAATAATAACGCAATGATTATACCAATTGTACTTGAACAGCCTAGGGCACTTTGCCATGGTCCAGTAATTTGATAATCACCACTAGGTAATTGTTCACCGAATTTTTCCTTAAAAGATGGATAAGCGAAAAGCGAACTAATTAATATATTGTCATATCCTTCCATGATAATAGTACCACTCATAGTCATAGACCAAAAAATAGCTGGTAAATAGTCCTTAATGGCCTGTCTTGCTGACAAAGCGTGCTCTTCCGCTGTTGCTACTCTTGCCTGATCAATGATATCACTGCTATCTTCTAAATTAGAAATGGTATTGTGATTACCATCTACTTCAACATGATGCACACTATATTTCTCTTTATCTTCTACGTCAGACATGATTTCAATTTATAATGTTGATGCAAGATATAGTATATTTTGGCAATAATGAATGGATTGGAATCTATTTATATATGCATTAGTTTCTGTTGAAAAGAAAATATGGTCTTCGTAAATAATATTTCGCAACTATGCCGCATCTTAACAGAAAGTGGAGCTAGGTACCAGTAGTATGGACAAGCATATTAATTTGTATGTGTTGAACAATATTGAGGTTACCCCAGATCTGAGTTTGTCGCCCCACTATTTTCGGAATCCCTTTTAGGATCTCATGAAAATGGACGCACTCAATATCGGAATCTCGATTTGGAATACGAACGGACTCTAGAAAATTTTGGCCTATTAAGTAGTAGATTTTGAGGAAGACTTTATAGAGTGCTTTAAAAATTTCGGCTTACTGTATCACCTCGCTCTGCCTAACTAGAGAATTAACTATTGGCGTTAGAGTGTAATTGAAAAAATATGGTAATGATAAATAATGACCATAGACCGATCTCAAAATACCAACTGGCTCAAAATATTAAATGTAATAAAGGTTTTCTGATATGGACATTAGATACTCTCACAATAATTGATTTGCTACGTGTATAAAAAACGTATAAAAAGAATATCTACCCTGCAACCACATATCAGCATGCAACCAGTAATTAGATCAAAATGAGAATTGTGCCTATTGTAACATTTCTACAGTATTATTAAAAAAGGTAAACTGCAGGTACTGTATTGTCTATAGTGAAAATGTGTAATGACGTATGTGTTACTAGATACAACACTTCGCTACAAAATGTTTTAGCACACTCTCGCACATTCAAAAAAGTCAGAAATAACCGATATTGTGATATTCAAAAAAGAAGAAATTTAATAGACTAATATATATATATATATATATATATTTGATTAATTTTATGTCTATCTGTTAATAGCACTTATGCTCGATATGTTTATCGCTATCAAAATGATCTCGCTAGAGTTTTTCTCCATGACTTTGTTGTGCGGGCTATATATATGCGACATTTGTCGCAGACTGTATGCAAAATCTGGGGAACTTGGCTTCAGATTTAATGTTCATAATATGTAATTCAATATACTAGCATTAGTTACATAATGGAAACTAAATGGAACCACATAAATGCTAATAACTTTAGTATAAAAACTAGAAGAAAACAAAGACAGCGGTATACTAAGCCATGTGATCGATGTGCTAAAAGTAAGAAAAAATGTGATAATTCCTATCCTTGTATGAGATGTAAGAAGCTGAAGGTTCGATGTACTATACATCGCTTTGATAAAGCATCCCACCAACTCTTGAGTGAAGATCCTGGATGTACGTACTCTAGTGATAAGAGTACTAATATGGGATCTCAAGTAGGTTTTGGGACCTTGGGAACTGTAAATCAAATAATTCCAGCAGAAGACTTAGTACCTTTTTTGCAAATATACAAAGTATGGTACTACGGAAATTGGCCTATTTTACCAGTAAATAATTTAATAACTAGGTTAATTGATTTAAGTCCCACTTACATGACAGATGCAACTTACAAGAACATATTATGTTATACTTTAAGCTGTGCAGTAGCAGGAGCTATTTCAAATCAGTTGACTTTTTTGAAATCAGAAAATCCAATCAATGTGAAGCCAGAAAGAAGTCCTATTGAGTATATTAATGAATCAATCAGAACCAGGGATTTGCTAAACTACAGATCATTTCCTAATCTTGACAACCTCCTAATATCTTTTTTCTTGTATTTATACTACGTTAACATTGATGGAGGGATGACTACCGGACTTGTATATATGAAAGAAGCTATTACATTTACACAATGTTTAAAATTACATGATCCAAACATATATATATCCAAAACACCAGAGGAGATACACATTTTAACAAAAATATATCACATGCTACTTATTTCCGAACGATATATGTGCATTGAAGAAAATCTACCTGTTACCTTAGAATCATCCATTCCATTACCGACTTTGAATGATGAAGAATACCCTCAATTTTTACTTGGTTTTATAGAATTACTAAAAGCTTTCTCAATACCGAATAGAAATTTTTTTGATAATTTGATTAATTATTATTCAAATAAAACTAATATTGAACTAACAGGAAACTCGACTGATAGTAAATTAGGTCTCAACAAAACATTAATCACAAATATTCAAAATAAGCTTAATGAAATAAAAATACATTATGCCTCTGGTGAAACACAATCAATGAACGTGATCATTTCTAAGCATTGGATGAGAGCATTAGTATGGAATATAAGCCTTCAGAATACGTTATTAGATCCTGATATACGCACTTCGCAGGAGCTGTGTCTTTCATTAAAATATCCTATTCAGATTGCAATGGATTTTCTAGATAATACTAGGAACCTATCTTCATTTGCATTTGAATCAAATGGTCCTGGAATCTGTGTAAAATTATTAGAGATTGCTAATGGTATCGCGGAATCAATTAACTGGTCGAATAATTTAAATGATCTTGGTATTTTAGTATCTATTTTTGATTTAGTATCAAGATTCAGAAGCGATATCACCATGCCTCAGACGATTTATGTCAAAATTCAAAATATTATCGTTAAGAAATCATATCCCTTATCAATTAGAAATACAGAAGAGGAAGTGGATGACAACAGTGGTGATAAAAATATATGTAATCTTAATAATTTTGATTCTTGTTTTCAAATCCCTTCTCTTTTGAATTCTCCAAAATATCAAAACCTAGTTGAAATTAATCAATTACATGACTTCGGTTTGCAGTTAAATGAATTGGATCCGCAATTTAAAACCTTCAGAGCATTAGAAGATAATCATGAACGTGATCCCAATAAACCACATATAGAAAACTACACTTTTTCATTTGAAACGTAAAATATTTAACTTTGTTATATACTTCCAAATAGAAGTGACCCAGTACGGTATCGTTTGTTATATTTCTAAATAAATAACTTTGTGGAATTTTCATATGATCTCTCATTTCATATTGAAGGAAACCAGAGATGCTACTGAAATGATTGTTTATTACTATGTTATCAATGATCCAGTGATTATTTCTCGTAGATATATATTTTGAGGGCTGCAATGTATGTATTCTTCTATAAAAATGTTACAGATGCCTTATATACTAAGTGAAGTTAGTTCATTGAAGCTACAAAAACGATTGGGCGGGATTACTTGAGAACGTGGATGATAGGGCTGCAGGAAAAGTTATATTCCAACATTATAATATGTAAAGGTAAATTTTGACTGAGAAGTGGAGAAAGCACTCAATGGTAATATAATACAATTTTTCAAGTTGTATGTGACGTTCTGGAATGTTATTTAGACTGGAACCTCCCATCCATTGTGTTTGTCAAATTGTACCATTATTTCAGCTATTCCTGTGAAATGAATGACTTGATGTTAATAATCTATTTCCATTTGAGCAATTAATTTTCCTTATTATAAATTAGGCTTTGTATTTTATTACTACTCGAAATAAAGAATATTTAAAGCATAATTAAGTCATGAATATAATTATAAGAAAACTTTATATTTTTAGTATTTTCTATAAAAATCTTCAAATATCTTAGAATTAATGTCAATATATAGAGTTTGGGATGTTATATATATAAAATTACTCTTAATTTATAAGTAATACAATCTTTCAACTAGAATAAGATAGACCTAAATTTATGAACTCTCAGGAATTTTTATATAGAAACAATGTTACATTAGTATGACTAACTATTTGATTGATAAGGAATGAAGTAGCTATTAAGAACACATCCTATAAAAACTTCTAATAATGCGGTTTTAGCTCAGTTGGGAGAGCGTCAGACTGAAGTTAACTTCGGTCCAGTTAATCTGAAGGTCCTGTGTTCGATCCACAGAAATCGCATATTTTTCAATTCTTTTTTTGTTATCTGAAGTGGAAGGGAATATAAATCAATAAAAAATCGGCAATATAATGTTCGGTAAATACGAAGACAAAAAAAATTGTTTTGAGCAATTCATCGGTGAATATGCATCCAGTGATTATAAACTTCGAATAAAAATGATATCAATATAGGCGTTCGCGAGAATATAGAAATATTCAAGATAGAAGAATGCAACTGACATAATGACATTAACAGTAACATAGTTTTGAAAACATTATTGATCAATCAGATGAATATTGTTGAAAACAGAACGTTCTAGTTTAGCTTTATCCTAACGCAGTTAATGATACAGTTAAATAGAGAGAATGGCCCCATCTACTGGTATACGGAAATAAAAAATACCGTAGATCGATCAGATAAAAACCAATCATCAGAGAATACAGATCACCTACTTAAAAAATAAATAGATAAATAATATGAATTAGTTTGAAACCAATCAATATGGAGTATTTTTTCGCCTAGATTAAATAGGCTCTATGCAACTCTCGGAAATTTTCACCGATATGTCCTCAGACAATGATTTTAGCTCGGCTTATCCGAATTCGCATTAAATGGGTATAACCGTTTCGTATTCACAAAAATTCAGCAGCACCACCACTGCAGCATTATAAATTCCGTTTACATTTCTGATCGATATAAATATGAATAAATTCAGCTTAAAATAATAATATATTTTTCTATCATTTCCTCGTTATAAACAAATAGCTCTTCGATCATGTTACCTGAAAAAGTGCTCGTCTTTGCAGCCGCAGCAGCTGTTGCTAATGCCGCCTACGACACTTACCCAACTGTAGCACATACCGCAAGTATTAATGGGTTTGCTGACCCTATCTATGCCGAGCTTCCAAGTTGTGCCCAGCCATGTGTCAAGGAAGATACTGGTGTAACCCCATGTCCATATTGGGATACAGGTTGTTTATGTGTTATGTCCGTTTGGGGTGATGAAGTTGCTGAATGTATTGCTTCCTCTTGTACTGGTAATGATGTTGTTACTGCTACTAGTTTAGCTAACTCTATTTGTTCTTCAGCTGGTGCCGGATCTTGGTTTTTAGCTGCAACTGATGTTGCGCTCCTAGATGCTGCTGCATCTGCTACTACCACCGAGGAAGATTATACTTCATCTACTACTAGCTCTGCCAACACTGTTGAAGTTTCTTCTCAGGCTATTGCTTTATCCACTACTCCTCTTTCTATTACTTCAGTTGCTGCTTCTTCTAGTACCACTACTGCTGTCGTTGTGCATACAGCAAGTATCAACGGTTTTGCTGATCCGATCTATGCTGAGCTTCCAAACTGTGCTCAATCTTGTGTCGAAGAAGATACTAGTATTA